>JAOXYI010373226.1:0-27913 GCA_028566495.1 Lithophaga antillarum
GTTTGGCTAGTGGATCTGCTTATAACCAGGTGAGCGATACAGGCTCAGGTGAGCCTCTAGTTTTGGGGGGGGGGGTAACTTGGCCTGAGCTTAGGTACGGACGTGCGACTGGGATTTTTATGACCCTACCCATTCATATACCTCAATTTTTCAAAAACCAGACCCATTCATATACCTGGTGCTTCAAAAGCAGACCCATTTGTGTTTAATGAAGCATGATTTACATATTGGATCAATATATCAAAACTCTGTTGTGCTTATTTGATATTCCCTCTTTGCGGCTTCCGGGATGCATCCGTAATATATACTTTTTTGTAAGAGTTGTCTCCCATTAGAGTAGGTGTTTCAATATATATATAGCTATAACTGGCAAATTCTTGAATTTTATTATTTTTTGCCAAACCAGTAATATTTGAGTGGAGAAAAAAAAAAGCTGATGGGCATATATGTAATACATAAAAAAGTTAATATTTGCAATAAATCGGTGGCTGCAAATAATTATAGAAAAATAAATTCCTGATTTTCCCCGTTACGGCTATACTAAAAAGGGAGGTAACTCTTGCAAAACCAACCATCCGCAAGTTGGGAATTTTTGGGCAAATGTTTGTGACAATAACTGGGTTATCTCCTCATAGACAAGAAAATGTAACCCTTTCATATACTTATTTGAACCCTCAGTAAACATCTTTGACAAAATACCTACCCATTCATATAATTCACAGTCTCAAAATATAGACCCATTGCAGCCGCACGTTCATATATACCTTTATATAGGGTCGCCAACCTTAATCTTAGTTTTTTTCCCACTTTTATCTCGAAGTGATGGAAACTGGTTGCAGATCTCAGCTGAAGTAAAACATGTAAAAGGGGAAAATTGATCTTTTTGCTTCCGTAAGCTAAAAGGGGGACATTGGTATGTCAAGGCTTGAGCCTTGAGTTAAAATAAGTTGGTTGGAAAAGTCCACCTGCACAAAAATTTTATTAATATCACTTTAAGGGAATTTTATCTACTTAAGGTTTAAAGTATGTTAATTACAACATAATTTATTGCCTTTGCTCCTTGACAGCATGCAGATTGATGTCTGTTGACCTTTTGTTGACCCCATATAATATCAGAAATGTCTGGAGTTTTCTTTAATGCTTCTATATTATAGAATTCCATAATCTGAGCGTTCATGGTCAGAAAGTAAATATACAGGATAAAGATTTGTTATTTTTTTTACAGAAAATACCAGTTGAAGTGTTGTATTACATAAGTATTATTGTTGCGTTATTCCTTCTGTTCATTTTGCTTCAAACTTTGATGTTATTCTTGTTTTTGAGACGGTACAGGTACTTATTGATACATGTATTATAGTTGGATGTTAAATATTTCAACTTGTATCCATCTTTTTAACAATGCATTCTTTCAGCACTATTTATAAATCTAAGAAAACATAAAAGAGCAAGTCTGTCTTGAAATTTTTTTTGAAGTTTCATTTATAGCATTTAAAAATGGGATGAAAAATTGGTTTATCATATATGTCATATGCATGGTATGCAAACGTATGAAAATAATGTCAAAAGACACTTGTCTAATGACCATGATGACCCCATGCTTGTGTGGATACAAGTTAGTCATTTTACTTTCCATCATACTATTTCTTAGCATAAGGCTTCTGATTTACCAGACGATCTGATGTCTTATACAGTGGTGATGAAGGCTTGTTTAGAAGGGTATGCAAATATCCAATATGAATATCCCAATAAATTTCAGCAAAAATATCTATGTGCACTACACAAAAATTTCTTATGTTGTTATTCGGATGAGAAAGTATGTATGTGTGACATAAAATAGTGTCCACCATGAAATAATGTCCTCTATGGCTATTGTTCCCTATGATAAAGTCCGAGGACGGAATAAAATGCATTGATGATCATGAAATATTGTCCTCTTGGTTTTTCCAATGAAATATATAACAGGAAGGACACTTTTTATGCCCCCGCCGTACGGCGACGGGGGCATTAAGTTTTACCTCGGTCCGTCCGTCTTTCCGTCCATCCGTCCCGTTTTGGTTTCGGTTCAATAACTTAAGTTGGCTTTGGTCAAATGTTTTGAAATTTGGATATGTTGTTAGGAACCACTAAAGGCAGGTCTAGTTCGATTTTGACTGATTTCGCTTTTGACATTCCAGAGTTATCTCTCTTTATGTAGTACAAAATTGTAAAATTAATGGTTTCCATTCAATAACTTGCGTGTGACTCAACTAAATCAAACCAAATTTGGATATGTTGTTATGATCGAATAAAGGCCGGTCAAGTTCGATTTTGACCAATTTCGCTTTTGACGTTCCAGAGTTATGTCCCTTTATGAACTACGAAATCCTAAAATTGATAGTTTCTGTTCAATAACTTGAGCTTGACTCAACCAAATCAAACCAAATTTGGATATTTTGTTATGATCCACTAAAGGCAGGTCAAGTTCGATTTTGATCAATTTCACTTTTGACGTTCCAGAGTTATCTCCCTTTATGAAGTACGACATTGTAAAATTTATGGTTTCTGTTCAATAACTTGAGTATTACTCAACCAAATCAAACCAAATTTGGATATGTTGTTTTTTCCGCTTTTGACGTTCCAGAGTTTTGTCCCTTTATGAACTACAAAATGTCCCCTCTTAAATGCTGCTGACCCCAAAGGACCCTAGGATATAGAAATCAGGTACAGAAATTAGCAGGGGCCCAGTACTGCAGAAGCTCATGGCCCATAAAATTTGACCTGGGTTACTGAAAATTTTCATCCAGTACTCCAGCTTGCTACTGAAATTTCCTGCATTTTTGGTTGACAACATAACTATGTGCCAGTAGATTTATCAGTTGGGCTTTTGAATACCTGTTTCGTCAAGAGGCCCAGCTGGCCACTGTGTCAATATCGAGAAATTCTGTCCCGGGAAATAGGACCCAGTATATCTGGCTGTGTGGTACAACCTCCCCCAAAATGACAATTTGTGTAATTTTTCTTGGAAAGGTCATTCTTTTGAAAATGTATCTAATGTAATTTAATAGCCAATTATGTTTTTTTTTCAGTAAAATAGTACGGCAAGTCATGTTTTATGATTAATTGCCATATAATTTATAAGATATCATAATAAATTGAAAAGATCTCATACATGTAAAATATTATATCAAATATCTTAAATCATTATTTGATACTTATATATGTAAAAGATTGGAAGTCCATTCTGATCATATATATGATTTGAGGCCAAAATTTAGATTAAGCTTGTTTGCCAAAACTCTATGTACCATTGTTTACCCAGAAAAATACTGTCTACTAATTCTTTTTTTTAGTAAAACTTCAGATTTTTAGCTCACCTGACGAAAAGGGTCAGAGTGAGCTATTGCCATCACTTGGTGTCCGTCGTCTGTCCGTCCGTTAACTTTTCACATTTTCATCATCTTTTCTGAAACTGCTGAAGCCGTGAAGGGAATTCTACCAAACTTTACAGTAATGATGTTTGGAAGGTCCTTTACAAAAATTTCTCATTTTGTTCTGGTCCGATAAAAAACATGGCTGCCAGTGCGGAACATAGTTTAACATTAGACTCTATGGAAAAAAAATACCTTGATCATCTCCTCTGAAACTATTGAAGCAAATTTAACCAATCTGAACTGGAATGATGTATGGAAGTTCCTTTATAAAGATTGCTCATTTTGTTGGGATCAGATAAAAAACATGGCCACCATCGTGGAACCTGGGACCAATATATCATTATATTACTCCCAGGTGGAACATAGTTTAACATTGGACCTTATGGAAAAAACATATTATGGTCATCTCCTCTTAAATTATTGAAGCAGATTCAATCAAACTATACTGGAATAATGTATGAAAGGTACTTTACAAAGATTGCTCATTTTGTTCCAATCCGACAAAAAACATGGCCGCTAGTGGGGAACATAGTTTGATGTTGGACCCTATAGGAAAAACCTAATTTGATCTAAGCCCTTATTTTAAAGGACCTTCCATACTTTATTTTGTTTCAATTTAATGGAAGTTTTTCGAGAACCATTTTGTCAGGTGAGCGATACAGGCTCAGCCCACTGAGCCTCTAGTTTTATCTCACCGGCCCTTTACAGGCCCACAGGGCCATGTGAGCTGTTGTCATCACTTGGCATCCGTTGGTCCGTCGTCTGTCCTTCCAACGTAAACTATCTATTTAAAAAAAAAAATTCCGATGAGTCTTAGGATCCAAGAACGTGGCGACTGTTGCTAAAATAAAACATAAGGGTAAATTATTGGTTTTGGCAAACAACTCAGAAACCGTTACAGATATTAAAAAAATCTGACATCAAGTAAAAATTATCATCATGACAACATCTACCTGCAATGTCGAAGAAAATGTGATAACTTGTCTTGGAGTTATTTCCCTTTTGTAAAATGTTTATACTTTTGCCTTGTATATTACAAATGATAAGAGATAGAGGAAAAGTTGAAATTGTAAAAATGTTAAGCATGATAAGATCTATTTGTCCTTCCATTTTGAAGAAAATCTGATTACCCATATAGGAGTTATTGCTATTTTTTGTCAATTTTTTTTCTTGCAATTGTTATATGTTTGTACTTGTATTTCAAAAACTATTGCAGTGCAAGTTCAAAGTGGTAAAAAAAAATCCTTATAGGAGTTATTTATAAAAAGTAGAGGGGTTCCTTACATGAGATGTAAATACTTCATGGTCCCCTCCCCCTCCCTTTTAACCCTTGTTTTACATTTTTCTTGAAAATCTTTTTCTGAATCGCTGAATTTTTAATTTGAGCTGAACAAAGAGTGACTTAAATTTTTTTAATATTTTTAAACGAATATAGTAGCTTATTTATTTAATAAACATTTAAATATAGTAAAGGATATTATAAAAAAAATACCCTATAGTTATTGTTTTACATATGTATAATATTATTTCATTGTGCATCATCAGTATGAAAAGTTCTTATACAGTTATTGTAAGGCCAAGTCTAGCAACTATTTACTAAACCAGTTGTTAAGTGTAAGGTTTGCTATTCCCAGGTAATACATGTAAACTCTACCCTTTAAAAATTGTATCTTACAGGTTTGTGTTAAAGCCACTCTAGTAAAGACAACTCCATGGTGTGGGAATGGGAGAGACAGTTTTAGAAATATATGAATGTCAAAACAATTGTTTAAGTGCTTTTTATAAGGGGAACCTTGTCCATTTTTTTTCTGAAGTGGCCCCTATGAGGGGGTCTGGTGATCCACAGAGGTGTAAAAAGATTGTGAAACTTTATGATATATATTATATAGCCAAATATTTTGTTGATATTATTGCATCTATATATGGTTTGGTTGTAACAATGGTGTATCCGTGTGTGCTATACAGGCTCCTAGGAGCCTCTAGTTTTTATTCATATAACTTTTGAATAATTCAACATTCCGTATAACAGTTAGAAAGACCAATGTGTTCTTCTAGAAAAAAACTTGAATTTGCCTACATGTACCTACCAAAACACTTTAGACAATGATCGAAATATGTCGAGGCTGGACTGAGATATCTTATCAGGCAAATAAATACCGGTATAAAAAATTTTGTTCCATAGAATATTGATCTGATTGCCCCTACTTTATGAACTTTTAAATGAGATCATAATAATTAATTAGAACTGATCACTTTATACCTTGTTACAAATTTCCGTGGCATTAGGGATGGCCTTATAATCATGATAATGGAAGGTCAACTGTAATTGAAGTCAAACTTTTGCCTAACAAAAATATATTTAGTCATTGAATTAATTTCATGAATATGATAAAACATATAATAATTAAACTATCTGATCAGACAGAACACAATTTGTAATAGTACATAAGATAATTTAATATGATGAAAAAGCTGTATTCTGATTTGTTATCCCCTCACCAACGGTGAGGGTATTGTCCTTCTGTTCATCCATCATTCCATCTTATCCTTGAAATATTTATTTCTGGAAAGACTTACAGTTATACCTTATAAAACTGTAGAATCATGTTTTGGGGAAACCATAACATTTCTATATGTAAATGACTAAAGTAAAGTTTATGTACACTCTAGCTGATATACAAGAATTTTTATTTTTTTTACAGATTTTTGGAAAGATTGGGAAGAAATTGAAATGTAAGTAATGTTGCTTACCATTTGTTGAACATTGTGTATTAGTCCAGGAACTAACATAACCCAAATTTCCCCTCCCTTGTACATTTGTGTACATTAAAAAATAATTTTTATAATCTTTTAAGTATCAAAAATCATACCATTAATGAAAATAAAAGATTTGAACAATGACAAATTACTCCTATATTGGTGTCTGCAAAATATAATGGTATGAACTTCAACTTCAAGGGCATAGGACATTTGAGCGAAAATAAAAAATGCACATAGGGCCATTTGAGTGCCAGAATATATACCTTACCTGGATTTTCAATTTGACGTTTGAGCAAAATTTACCTGTGATACTTTTATATGAATTAAGAAAATATTTTTTAAAAAGTAAGAAAAAATGAGTGAGTTTTTAATAAATATATTTTATTTGATTTTACACTCGAGTAATCGACATAAAATAAAACATACAGAATTAGTAATCCAGACTGGTGTACAAGTGCGAAAGAAACTGAGTTATTCATGGCTACACAGGCAGCATGTAATGTAATATGTAAATACCAAGGAAATTAAACATGTTAAAAGTACTTGTATTTCATGATAGGTTAGTAAACTTTCATCTATGTATTAAAATTGTTTTGTTTATATAAAACAAAAGTAACATTTCTTCTAGGTCAAGGATTCTTATAAAACAACTTGGGGATGAAAATGCAGGAATACAATTTCCAATAGGTGCACAGTCAGATCTAGCCATGTCTGACCTGCGTAAGTAGTTTATCTTATTTTAGAAATAAACCAAAATTTGTCCATACCTTTTGGATGACCCTAAGATGGAACATGAGATATGAGATAGCCGGGATTAATAGGACACTCCAAACAAAATATTAATTACTTATTTTTGAATGGCGCAACTAAAAATTTTAATGTTTTTGCTCTAAAAAGATGGTCTTTGAACAGAATTACACTTACTCATGAATTGAAATCATGGTAAAAGTAAACATGTATTTCAAAGACATGAAAGAAAGTTATGCCTCCATTCATAATTTTTCAGACTGTTGAAACCCACCTTACAAAAATTTTCAGAAATGCAGCATTTCCATGACAAATGAGGTGATGTTGCCTGTTAATGACATCATTTACACTATAAAAAACAATGTTTTCAAGCTGAAAACAGAAATTACATGATAAAATTAATATAAACTAAAGTTGAGATTGGTGATTGCACAAATCAGTTACGACTAGGCAAAACACAAGGTCCTGCGCCGTCATTTGTTAATCCGCAACTCCTTCAAAACTGTCAGTCAGATTCCAACTAAACTTTCAGGATATCTTATTCATGTGATCTAGCACCTTATTCTTGAAATTTTCATTTTACTGAACTTAGAAGTTTACCGAGCCAAAAACAGCTCTTTGGTTTATCAGTTGTAAGTATAAATCAGATTTCAACCAAACTTTCAGGTTTTTTTGTTCAGGTGATATGACTTTATATCTTGATATATTGATTTTTGAGGTTTTCCCCCCCCGAGTCAAAATAGTGGAGGCGACACGCATGTTCCCTGAAACACTCATCAATTTTTACATAAATTTTGACTCTAGAAAGAAAATATTTCTAGGAAATCAGTTCCACTTTTAAAAAGGACACACAGAAGTTATTTAGTTGTCTTAAAGACCTGAATGTAACACATAATAGGAGTTGGGTATAAAATCAAAATACCAAGTATCAAGTTACAGAGAAAAGCTGAGATGTCTTTGACAGAAAAATGAAAATATTTATGTAAAATAGGCTCTTTAAACATATACAGTAGCATTTTCGACTGTTGAAAGAAGCATGGTCTTATTTTAGGTAGTGCATTTCCACATGCCATGGCCTTGCAGTACATAACTGAAAATGGAGAAATTTGCCACATTTTGTGTAGAAATGGTATTTTCGTACCACCAGATGAAGGATGGTTTGCAGAAAACAGAGTATACCAAGTGATTACTAGTTCTGGAAATACACCTTGTATGTTTTTTGGATTAACTAAGAAAAGATAACGGGAAAATTTTGAAAATGACTCACTACACAATGAACAACACCATCTAAAAGCAGTCAACACAAAACACAAATACTTATATGACAAATCACAAACAAAGAATGACAACAAAGGATAGGGATAGCCTGATTCGATACAGGCACAATTACTTGGTGTTGTTAAACTGGTTTATAGGTACTCATCTATCATATATTAGTTCTCAATTTATTAAAGCAAAATAAAAATCACAACTTGTGATTTTTTTCTCTGCACTATAAAAGTAAATGCAACAGAAATTCATAAATTCATCCCAAATCTTGCATTATTAATATCCTTTAAGCCATGTTTGAGTTTAGGCAAATAATATGATTTCAGTTTAATGTCAAGAGTTGATAATTAATGTAATGCACTGGGTCTACGGACTATACCATTGTTTGTGGGACTTGTTCAGCCATGTACTTTTCTTCATTTACCTTTTATTGTCAAAATGTGTGTTTTACTTACAAAATATTAAACAAGAGTACAATGAAGTATGCATTATTTTCTGTAACACAGGTTATACTGAAATATAGGGCTATGGACTATACAAAATTTTGGACCATTTTAGAAAATAATCCAAGCAAGTTCACTAATTGTGCAATGTTACTGTTATACTTTTTACATAGTTTAGAACTACCTTTTTGAAAATACACACTTTAACATTCCCTATATTTGATTTTATGGCTAGAACTTTTATTAATTTCAGTATTAGAATTTCCTAATTTTATAACAAAAGTGGGTAAGCACCTGTTTACAGTAAAACTGTGTAAAAATTTCAACAAAAATTGTGATATTTCTTTTCCTTAAAAAATCGATTCTAGCTTTAATATATATGAACACTGCAGTATATCTATTTTTAGATATATTATTGAAATCCTTTTGATAATCATACATTTCCAAATGTAAAAATTCAGGTGTAACAGTATAACGCTAAAAAAAAAGGAGATTTTTTTACCTTTATGCTATCGTTAGACACAGATGAAGTTATATGACATTGGTCTTGTTATATATCACTGGAAAGCTCTTTTCCTGATGCAAAAGAAAACATGTGAATTAAATGTAACTGTAAAGAATTAATTAGTTATATAACATCATTCAGGTTCAAATGGGCACCTGACCTTGGCCAAGCTGAGTAGCAATGTTGTCACATAAATAAATAAATTATTGCTATCAAAAGAATAACAAAGCTGTACAAAGCTTACAATTCATAAAATAAACAAACTTTAAAAAATTGTACTTCCAGTCTTCTAGTGATGCTAAAATACAGTCAAACCTGTCTATAAAGGGTACCAACGGGAAAGAAGGAAACTGGCCTTAATGAACAGGTGCCCTTTGTATAGAGGTTGCAGAAATTTATATGCTCCTTATTTATGTAAACTAAGATGCTACCACAGAATCTGATTCTTTTTGTCCTGGACAATATTGCTCATTTTATTACAGAAATTTAAACAAAAGAGTAAAAAGTCTTAATTCTATTAAGTTTTTTAAAGAAGAATGTAACAATTAAAAGATAAAATGTTAAAAATGTTATCATTTTCACATTTAAATTCAAAGTTGCAAAATATGTGCCTGTTATAAACAGGTTTTTCTTCAATTTTGTCCCTAAAATTAGTGCCCTCTGCCCGCATTGAGCATTACCCCTTATATTGAGGTTGTTTAAATAGCAAAATTCATCCGGGGGATCTTTGACTACCCACTATAGATAGGTGCCTTTTACATAGAGGTGCCCGTTAACACAGGTTTGACTGTAATTATATGGTACCTAACAAACATTTCATCTGATCAAAAACAGAATGTTTTCAAATTTACAAATGATTTTCATCTTTTAGCCCCTTGTACCTCAAGGTTCCAAGACTTCCTCTCATATAGAAGTAGACTCCATGACAGAACTCCAACAAGGACAGTATCTAGCAATGCTGTGAGGAAAGTTGAAGAGCCATCAGAAGTAACTGTACGTTTTGTAAAATAGATGGACAGTTTTAATCTATAAGAATTCATACAGTTGGAAATACTATGCTTTACTTTGGTCAAAAGCTTTGTGATATACATGTATAATTCTTTGAATTAATTATGAAGTAAAGCTGCATTGTCAACACTGCAGCTGACTGAAAAAAAAATATAATCCAATCATTACACAATTGCTTCCATTCAAACAGTTTTCTGCTCTTCAATATATTAATGTATTAGCTAAATAGTGTAACCAATTGAAGAATTTTAATAAATACCTTTATTCAGAAAATGCACAATTATGCCCTAAAGGGGCTGATGGTATAAACATAAACAAACAAAATACAGCAATACTGGAAACATTCAGTTGTCAAATTTACACAGTGAAAAAAATGAAATAGAAATGAAGAAGTTTGTGCATTTAGCCAGTGGGCTTTCAGAGCATTTTTGATCATTTTATTGTGCTAAGGGAGTTGTTTCCAAATTTCTTGTATAATTTTGGGGAAACATAATCTCATATTTGAAATACTTTTAAATACTTTTAATGTGCAGTTTTGATAATAATGTATAACATTCAATGTAGGAATTTAAATATCCTCTCTCTCTTCAAGATTTATGTCGGTATTGGCCGGTTTACAGGACAAAAATTCAGTAAGATGGCTGAAAACAACTCAACTGGTATTGGTGGCAAAGTAAGTGTAGGGCCCATACCTAAAGAAGGAAACACTATAGATTTGATAAAGGAAGAAGCTGTCAAAAAATTTGTCGCCATAAATAGAAACTTCAAGGAGAAATATTCCAGCAATTGTAAAGGCAAGTTTTTACTTGTGTATCCTGACGGATCTGAAGTCGCTAAGCTTCCTGATAAGAACCAAGAATTTTCGTTGAAAGGATACAAAGATTTCCTAGATCCAAGGATGAAATACGATCGCATAAGATTGTATCTTTGTGAGAAAAGTAAGTGAATAATTGAGGTGGTACAAAGATAATTTCTTTTACAGAAAAAAAAAACATTTCAGTTTATCTTTTATCATCATCTTGAGTGAATGAAAAAAACATGTCATCCACAGTGCTCGTCCAATTCTAGCAACACTTTGTTTATCACAATAGTTGCCAATCTAGCTATATCTTGTCCTGGCCTGCTCTTAGATCCTACAATCATTCTTATAAAGAAAAGCTTGTGTGTCTTCTTGTACGACACAAATAAATATTTTTATTAACTGCTGAATTATATCAAAAAGAAAGATTATAGAACAATGTAATACAAAAATTAGGGAATGACTTAAGGAGACAACCATCTCAGCAAACTGATACAAAACAAAAAAAAACCCACCAAGGGGTCTTCAGTGAATGGCAGACGAAACTCTAACATTCAATAGTTCCCAGATAATAAATGTATGCATATTCTAACAAATATATGCCAGACAAAGTACTTTGACATAAAAAAGGACTAAATAGCAGAAAAATGTTGTCCATTCTGACATGTAGATCTAACAACTAAAGGCAAAAAAGAAATTTAGAAAATCAAGTTTCTAAATGTACTTAGTAATAAATATTTTCCAGTTAGGATACTATGGCTCAATTTTCATCCACACAAATTCAGAACCTCTGTCACTCAAAAAAATATTTTATCTTTGCTTTTTAAAATTTAGAATAATTTGAACAAATTTGTAAATTGAGAAAATGCAGGGCCGAGTACAACCATTCACGAACCTTCTCCTTTTAGAGAGAATGCACCCTCCCTGAATTCTCATAGCTGCTTAAAGTATCCACATCTATAAAATGTTTATTTGTTGCGATCATTATTATTGTCTATCACTTCTGTCTGTCATCTATACTACATTTGCAGTAATCAACAATTTAACAAATTATTTTTTGCAGGAAACTTTCATGTGTTCAATAACATAAGTATAATGACAGACTCATCTTCATCGGGAGATGATGATTTGCCTGCTTTGTCAGTTCTTAGCTCGAGCAGACAGCCTTCAGAGACTGTCCATACTGATCTTGATGATACGCTGCCTATAGTGGTCACTATTCACTTCCAAGTGAAAAACAACACATACAGTGAATCATTCCCAAACAATGCCTTAGTAAAGGTATTTATGTTACAAATAAAATAGCATAATCAGGGTAATTTCTAAATATTCCATGTAGTGTCTGTCCATAGATATATAAATAGTCTCCCTTTACATTTTCTTCAAAAACACACTTATTCCCTCACTAAGAAAGACCTGTCTTCAAAAGTTTATATACTCTTATTTTTTTCTTGAGTTTATGCATTGATTTACATGTTAATGATCATTTTGGAAAGGACTGGGGTAAGTAAGTACTTGTTGAATAATGAATTCGAAATGTTATACAAAGGAGGTTACACCTACAAGGAGCATTTACCAAGAAGTAGGGACAGGCATTAAAAGAAAAATTTTGCCAATAAAATATAAAGTTGTAAGGAAGACCACAATGAACACTGACATTGCATGATTAAAGGTCTTGGTTGCAGAGTGATGTTGGTAGTGGTCGACAACACACTACCTGTGATCTCTCTACCTATCACCTTTACGCGCGGTTTTAAATCTCTGTGCAGGCATCGTAAACTAGGGTGTACATCTCCTTTTGTTATATATGGTGGAATTTGTCAGTAACGTCCTGAAGGCCGATTTTCCTCCTGCCGCCCTTTTCCTCATCCAGTAACATTGACCGGTGTAAAATACCATGAAATAAAAAAATGTCAAGTCTGATACTGTGGCCTTTAAATGATATTATTACATCTTATATAAGAATCTAAGATTCTGATTGGTTGATAGCCGGTGTATTTTTCATATATTCTTACATTTATTCATTATTTCAAACGAATTTGTATCATTTTTTACCGCTGCCGGTGTATTTGTCTATTTTACCCTCTGTGCTGTGGTATTTGCCAAAATGTATTTGCCTTTTTCACCCTTCACTGAGACGCTTGCCATAGTATTTGTCCCTTGGTCATCTGTGCGTTTTTAGGATATAGATATTCGGTGTAACTAAACGGATATATCATGGATGTCGGGATATTTGCCAAAAAAATACAAGTCTTGGGTCTAAATTTCCCTCGCCTTTCAGGCTTGGGAGAATTTAACGCCCCTCGAATTGTATTTTTCGCAAATACCCCTCCTGTCCATGATATATCTGTTTAATATACCATTATTGTGAGGGTACAAATAAATTACTTTGAGGTCAGGTCCATATGGTTAAAGTTTTAAAAAGTTATCTTTTAAAACAAAAACAATAAAATTTTCGTTGAAAAGAATGAACAATTTTATCAAAATTAACAATAATTATTATATAGCAATCCCTGCCATGATACAATATTTTCTCCTTTTAAGGATATGACAACATATATAAAGGACAGAACAGGTTTGGTGGAATTTAATCTATTTCTTCGAGGAAAATTAATTGAATCAGATGAAAGATTGTGCAATCTTTCTGACAGCAGCAATGGACCCTTGGTCATTACAGTTGAGGAAATAATGTAAGTTTAGTCAGTGCCTTAATTTTACAATAAAGTATTATGTTTTTAAACAATACTTTAAGACCGCTCAAACCGGTAGTAGGTAACGTTTTGAACTATGAGGTATGAGTGATCGCTCATTGTTGAATGCCTCATGGTGACTTCAAGATGAAGAACAACAATGAAAGCATTGTTTCATTGCTTCGTTTAACCATGTATTTGTTGGGATTTTGTCTCATTTAGATTTACTTCATATCTTGTCATTTATTCATTAAATATTGTACTACAGTATTATCCAGGAATTTCCCAATCTAATTAAAGTTAGATCAGATCTACTAACTGTTTCTTACAGTCGTTGCATGGAAGATCCAACCATATCCCATTTTACTTTCTGTTCCGTTACCTTTGGCATCAACCAATCAGATTTCAGTCTTTATGATTTTGAAGACATTAGCTTTGGGATGAAACCTGAAGATTTCAAATGGGTTGTTGAAACAGAAAGTAAAATGGGATATTGTTTGATCTTCCATGCAGTGACTGTAAGGAACAATTGGTAGATCTAATTTTATTCCGGAAAAAAAAATGTCTTCCATAACAGCAATTTTTCCCAATCCACCCATAAATAAATAAAGAAAACAAATCCGCATAGACAGAATGCATAGTCTGAACAATTACCCCCTTCATCAACATACAATAAAATAAAAAAATGCTTTCCTTGGGTTACACCTTTTTTTATGGAACAGCCCTTCGTTTCCAAATCAGTATATCCACAATACTATGTTGACCAATTCCGCAAAAACTTGTTGTTATTTTAAAATCTTAGTAAATGTCTCTACTAAACACATTAGTCAAAAAGTTGAGATAAGCTTTCCTAAGTAAAAGATTTATATTTCAGTTTTTGCTATGACATCAGTATAACTTTGACCCATTTTCTAGTATGTGGCCTTATTGCAATTAATCAGTTTTTTTTCAGGATTTTTAACAGGAAATTTTCATAACTTTAACCTAAATGATGTATGGGAGATCTTAAAAAACTATATCAATACATTTTAGAGCTCCAGAAAAGTCACAAATCTCAGCAGCTTATGACTGGACTGATGTGAACAACACAGTTTTGAAAATTGTCAATGATACTTTGGCAAAAACGTAAGTAATCTTTGAAGGTATACTTTACCGATTCTCATTAGTAATACAGTGAAACTTGCGTAAACTGAACCCTGAATAAACTGGAAACCTGTCTGAACCAAAAATATTATGAGGTCCAATTTGGTATCAATATCTATACATTTTGAACCTGTGTAAATGGAACACCTGTCAAACCAAACAAAATCATTAGTCCCAAAGGTTTTGACAGGTTAAAATGTATGACAGTTTTACAGGGTTATTTTTTGTTTGAAAGTGTTGCAACTATTTCCTATGTTATTATATTTATACAATAAAGAGTACTTCAGAACCAAAAGGGGATTCTGGTTGATGTGTTTTGTAAGCAAATGTAAAATTTATAATTTTTTCAGATTATTGAAAAAAATAGTTATAATGAAATCTTTATGAACAATTAAATTAACAACTGGCAGACATATATTTGTCAGTGTATGACTGGCATATTGATTTCAATGTGTAGTTAATACTGTCCTAGGAAATAAATGTTGAAAGTTTAAAAATGAGCCCCTTGGCTACAACCTTTATTAATGCAACTGATGTTAAGTATAATGAGTTGCATGCAGCGGTAAAATAATGAGCAATGAGCTAAAAAACAACAAGTCATACCTGGTTCGTATGATTCCGTATCAGAATGTATCAAGGTTGATTTATTATCCTGTTATGTCCAGTAAGCTAAATTTAAGAGCGACACAAATTTGTTAGTAGCTGGATCCAAATCCTATCAGTGGTATCTTTAAAAAATAAATTATATGTGATGTATTCTTTCCACACATACAAGTATACTGCACAACTGCTAATGTATGTCATGGACGGGTTCTACTCCCCAGCTGGAAGTATGGAGTCCAGAAACTAGATATTGGCTTTCCCCTGAGCTCAGTTCAATTAAAGATGCCTATGGTTTTACACACAAACCTGATCGAGTGGCCAGATGAAAAGACTGCAGTCTGTTCAGTTGAGATTACTATTAACAAAACAGTGTTTTGTTATAAACTTCTGTTAAATAGATGTGGATAATGCTACAATTTAAGAACATGATTTATGAAGATGTTAGGTTGAGATATTAAAGAGGCAATACTGTCAGCAGGACTTTCAGTTTGTTACGATAGTAATGCAAACAGAAACATGTATGCGACAATTTTATTCAATGGTTTAAATGATCTGGTCACTGTTACTATTAAACTGTGAGCATAAAGATATCAAAGTATTGGGAAGGGTTCAACCTTTGAAAAAGCAGTTTGTCAACTAGTAAAAATTGTGAAAACACACTCGTTGTATCTGGTACATTGTATTAAGGTTATGACAAATTTATATCATATATTTTAATTGTAGCAAGGAGATTATGGAGCCAACAGCCATATTAAAAGAATATTCCAAACAATTTCTCACGGGTAGAGAGTTGGACCTTCCATCTGCTGGTGAAAATGACATGACTGGTGAGACATCAGAAATAATGATCGGGCGCTATACCTTATTTGATAATGCAATATCAGAAATATTGCAACTGCAAAATATCCGATTTCCATTAGACGTTTGCTTCTATGGTGAGTTATGTGAAGACTATGGAGGGCCCAGAAAAGAGTTCCTTACTCTATTCTTATCTGCAATGAAAGAACGGATGTTGACAGAGGAAGGTCTGCTGGTGAAAAACTCTGAATTAATAGTGCTAAAAGCATACTACGTTGCTGGAATTGTCATTGGTAAAGTATAGTAATATAGTCAATAAATCTTAAAAAAATTATTACACAAAAAGTAATTCTTTATTATAAAAAATATTCACTGTAAGCAGCTAATCAAACTGGCCTTTAGTACATCTATTAAAACGACACAAAATATTGTGCTCTGAAGGATTGTATTTATTTGGTATAAGTAAAAAAACAGTCTGCTTTTTAGCTCACCTGGCCAAAGGCAAGGGGGAGCTTTTGCCATCACTTGGTGTCTGTTGTCCGTCGTCCGTAAACTTTTTCAAAACTCTTCTCCTCTGAAACCACCAGGGCAGTAAAGACCAAACTTGGCCTGAATCATCCCTAGGATGTCTGTTTTCAAAAATTATATCGGATGACCCCGTCCATCAACCAACATGGCTGCTGTTCTTATAAGTAGAACATAAGGGTAAAATAACCCAAAATTTCTTTACACGGTATTAAAAGACTGCTGTATTTTAAGTCAGATAGAAATAGAAAAAGTGCCCCCCAGAAAAGGAAACCGTCAGGAATAACCATACACCGTCTCTTGTTCTACTGCATATACTGCATTTCATATAAAAAAATAGCCGTTTTCGAAAGTCTTCATATTTATATATGTACTATACCACCAAATAATACACGATACATGTACATGTAAAAATCTGCCATAAGGTCGATTTCTATCTGTTGTGGCTCATATGTTACGGGTTGTTTTGGTGAACTTCTTGGAACTGTTTTCTTGGAAACTACATGACCAATTCAAACCAAACTTGGCCAGAATGATTCTTTGATTGTTTCTTTTCAAAATTATATTAAACAGGGGCCACAAAGGGCCCAAAAGGGGGAAATAAATATTTAAAAAATCTTCTTCTCCAGAACCAGTGATGCCAGTGCAATGATATTTGGTATAGAACACTGATAAATCAATAGGATTCAAAATTAATGAAGGTCCTAGGGTCCATGGGGTCCGAGGACCATGGGTCCAAAGTTTACATAGGATTCAATAGGAAATCGCCCTTGAACTGGTTTCTCAGAAACTACACTGCCAATTTAAACCAGACTTGGCCATAATGTCCTTGGGTCGTCCCCTTTCAAAATTGCAGAAATCTTACATGACAATAGGATTCCAGTGTCAGGAGTTCAAAAATTTAAACCGTTGCCATGGAAATGGCAAAAATGCTGTAAAATTGAATATGCTGCTAAGTTAACGAAACTTTACAGAAATGAGGATTGACATGTGTTGAATAAGATGATATTACAAAAGGAAACCATTGACTGCCAGGGAAAAAGCTAAATAGTTGGTACATCGAAAATGCTTCAAACTTAATAACTTAATTAAAAGGTTGTTTCGTATGCCTAGAATTGGATTTCATTTTAAAAAAATACCAACATTTACAATGCTTAAAATTAGATGAAAATGTTTACAGCAATGCTGCTTGTCATATTTAGAATTGTGGATTCTGGATTTAACATTTTTTTGTAATCATGGAGGTGTTTGGGAGCCTTTTTAACAATTCTGTACAGTAACTACTCGTTTTGCTAGGCATCAAATCATTACCTCCTGTCCTTCAATCTTGCTTTGAGGCATTTTGCTTGAACTTTTTCCCTTTGAGTTATTGAAAACCTGTATTAAAGCTTTTAGTAATATTGAATATTTTTACACATTCGAGTATCATTGGAACAATATATCAAATTATATGTGATAAAGATACTGTAGACTGGTACATCAAACTAGGATACAAAGATTGTTTTAAAATTTATTCAAACACTTCCATTATTTAGGTTTAAGTGCAATCCAAGGAGGGCCATGTGCTAGCTTTTTACGAGGATTACTATCAGAGGATCTACTGGTCCATGAGCAATATCAGCAGCTTAAAAAAGGTTTAGAAAGGACTGGCATTATGCAGGTTTGTTTATAGTTTAGATCTTTGAATGTGTAATTTAAAACAGACAGACAGATGGACAAAGGATGACAAATGCAGTGTTACTTACAGCTCATACTGACCTTTGACAAAGTGAGGTAAAAATGGCAATAAATAAATTGAATTGACCTAAAAGAAAATGGAACTTGAATCAGTGCACTCACTATCCTAAATTTTAGGGAGAAGTGACTTTTCTTTCTTGGTTAACCTTACACTACAATTAGTAGTAAAGAGTGTGATTCCCATTGCTTGTGTCTACTGATTTCTTTTTTAACATCTCCATTTAGAAAGATTGTCTGATAATTGCAGGAATCTGATAGAATTAATGCAGAATCAATATGCAACAATTACACAAATCCCCTCATCTTTATTTTTTTACAGATGATTACACGGAAACCTTCAGTTCTGTACCTTTTCCAAAAATCATCAACAGTTTTAACAGTGAGAAGTTTAACCCATTTGTTAAAGCCAGCATTCGGTGAGATGGGTAGTAACAAGAGGATTAAAGAAGAAACAACTTACAGTATTTTCATCAAATATCTTCGACAGGTTGCTGGTAGGTATCTGAAGCGCATATATACTGTTTGAGGAATGTAATTGGAATTTTGATAATTCACAAAATTGACCTGCAGTCAGCATTTAAAGAAATAAAAAAGTTGTGCAGTGTAGATGCTGTGATCTCTTTTTTTACACATTTTTCCTTTACTTTTTATCTGAATGTTGGGATAAAGTAAGTCACAACTGAACCGTCAGTCATAAAATAATTGTCCAAAAGCAATGACTACATCTGAAACATAAAGGAAGGAAAACAACATACAAGTACAACATGGGAAAGAAAAATGGTGGACATACATACATACAGATGAACAACACGAACCCAATTAAAAACCTTGGGTGAGATCAGGTGCATTGGTAGAGTAAGCATCTCCTGTTTCTTATAAACATTGAAAATGTTAAACCTGGTAATAAAGTCAAGTCCAGTAAAAGGGGAGAAAACAAAGTAAGCTGTTAAAGGGAAAGATCTGCCGTTATTTGGGAAAAATATCTTCCATACTGGTCCACAAGCTTGTGATGTTAACCGTAAAACTTCTGTAGTGATGACTTCAAGTTCTGGGTAACATACCCTTGTAGTCTATGGGCTACGATAACTTCCCATGCACCTCCACCCCCCCCCCCCCACACACACACTTCAGCCCCACCATTATTTTTAGGATCTCTAAGGTATCCCATTTAAGAAAAACTATGTTCCCCACAAAACAACCTGCACGCAAATGTAGAACTAGGGCCATATTTATACCATATGGCAAAGAAATTGCAAATTTTTGAATTTTTCAATTTTTTTCCCTTTCCCAGCCTAGGAATTTACTTTACACGGCTAAATATATATATATGAATATGGTACCAAATTAAAGCTGAGAATATTACCCGTCAGATAGGTGCAAAATATATATGCTTTGTTGTTCTGAACTTTTCACAGCAGCAAAAATTCTACCCCTACCCCTACAAAAATCAAGAAAAAGTATTTTTGCACGAAAAATCCAAATTATTTATTATTTCAACTTACATCATGATTGTTTGCATATTAACTGTGTGAGTGGTACCACGTACAATAAAACTAGCACCAACAAATGGCCATGGTCGGAGTTTTATGGTGAAAAAGCTTGAAAAATGAGAAATTTTCAATTTTGCAGATTTTCACTTGAAAACACTTATACCTCCATTTTTTTTTTGCAAAACATTGAAACTGTCACCTTAAAAGCGGTTAATATTTGTTCACCTAAATTAATGTCATGTTAAAATGCCAAATGCTTTAACCTTGCACTTTCTAATTATCTGAAAATTTGCAAAACATCACCCATACCCCCATCAAAATTGCATCAAACTACATAAAATTGGACAAAATATCCTTTATTTTCTCAATAGGATAGTCTAAAAGGGTCAACATTACATATATTTTATAGTTTCTATCAAGTTATTACAAAATCTCTCCATACGAACGTCTTTTTTTTTTTTGCCAAAAAACATGAAAAATTGGTATTTTCTGATTTTCAGATTTTCCATAAAATTTTGAATTTTATGCCAGCAATAAAACCATATTGATTTTTGTGAAATATAATGTACAATTTTTGAAGATGGTGATGTTGAAAATGAATTACATATTAAGCATATTCTGCCACAAATGGATCTCCTGCTGGGACATCTAAATTCTTTGTGTGTGTCAGGCCAATGATAAACTTGGAATCTACTAAAAAGATGTCCATCTTCATTTGTGAATTAGACACATTGTAACAATCTGTCAAATTACGAGCCAAGTATGATGCTGATGTAGATGTGTCAGTGGTCTCTTCAGTTTCCGGTTCATTAGGGTATAAAGGATGAAGGTAATAGATGAGTGATTTTAGGGTAAGCTACTCCAGACTTGTAATGTTATTTTTTATGATGAGAGCTTTCCAAGGATACCTTGTTAGAGGGGGGGGGAGTTATGACCTTGACATTTATCTTGGGTCAATAATGAAAAACTAAAAGTTGCATTTCTATTTGTGGATGAGGCTGAATAATGACAATGGCTTTTTAAAATTCTGGAGATGGGGCAGTATATAAGCAAATGGACAGAACAATATCAATTTTATGAAATCTTATTGGTGTTCCCATGATTTCATATTCATTTCATTAAAAAAAAATTATACAGAATGGAAAAAAAAGTAGGTAAAAAAGAAATCTTTAACTCAAATAAATCACTGATATCGTTTCAGCTGGAAGACGTGGATCAGTTAAACTGGAATGGATTCTGCGATTCGTAACAGGATCAACTGATATTCCAGTAATTGGTTATGGAATTGAACCATCTGTAAATTTCGCAGTTCTTCCAGGAAATTTGCCAACTGCATCATCTTGCATCAACAGGTTGACCTTACCCATAGACGCTGGAGGAGATGAAGATAAATTGTTCAATGCATTTGACTTAGCATTTAGCAATGAATACTTTGGTCTTAAGTAATTAAGTAATTCAATTATTATGTAATGTACAGGTTTATATTTTTGTTAGAAATGGATAATAACCTTGCTTTTTTTCATGGGTGAATTTTATTGATTTCTGAAACATTTCAACAGAATTTCCAGATAATTTGTAGTTATTAAGGAAATAACATGCAGATGTGTATATCAGCAGGGAATTCTGAATCCATGTTTTGTCTGGGAATTATGCAACTTTTAAAATTAGAAATGTGATTAATTCTGTAATCTTGTATCCATAGCTTTGTCATTCATGTGAGCTTGCTCACCTTTCAACCTTTCTTTTATTTTTTACCTTATTTAGCCATGATTTTTGAACTATGTCAAAAAAATTTCTTTGAAATTTGACATTAAAATTGTTTTTGCTCACCTTAGCAAAAGTGCATATGAATAAAACTACTAGAAAAGTTAGCATCATACTATTTTTAAAAAATTACAAACAGGCCAGTGCGATTATTCTTTTACTTATAATAATCTCTTTATCAGAAAAAGTGTGATAAAATTAGTTACACAGTTGCTTTTGTCCAAGGTATGCAATACAAAGAATAGTTGTACAAAATAAATACATATTCACAATGTAGTCAAGAAAATTTTGCCTACTCTGAAAGGCCATGTGAATTACCATGTCAACTTGGTGACATAAAATGTACAGATTTTACTCAAGATACTTCTGATAATATATAGACAACGCTTGATTAGGAGTTTTGTACCTGGAACATCTAGGGTTCTTTTATTGAAGCAATTTGGATATACGCGTACATGTAGGTGTTTATTATTATTCATGTAAAATAAAATAAAAAAAAACATTTCTTTCAGGAAGTTTATCTGTTCATTCTTTTCAAATAAACATCATACAAATATGTTGTTTAGAATGATTTGTGCAAAGGCTGAAATGAGAATGAGCCTAAATTATTTAAGCCATGCAAAAAAATAAAATCTCTCAAAACTACTACATTTTTTTTTTCTTTCGGATGTTATTAGGTCATGCATGTTCTCTTTTACACCGTACAAGTGTCATGCAATTTTATACAGAGAATTAAATTTGTATTATCAGAAGTCTTATAATGGATGTCTGGTATTGTCCACAGAAAAAATAAAATACATTTAAAATTAATTCTAAATAATTGTGGAAAGCCTAAATATGGATTGAATGAATTGCTACCTTTTATATAGATATGGAGTCCAAATTTGTGGTTATCAACCAATGGGCTTTTGTAGATGAAAGCACTAGTACTTTTGCAAGGCGTCTTCAAAAACTTCTAACTATTACCCAAGTACATTTTTTATCTTCTTCCTGGCTGAATTATAAGGCCCTGCATCGAGATACGGGTGTCCTATAGTTTTCACTTTGTCCGTC
Organism: Lithophaga antillarum; assembly: GCA_028566495.1. Lineage (NCBI taxonomy): Eukaryota > Metazoa > Mollusca > Bivalvia > Mytilida > Mytilidae > Lithophaga > Lithophaga antillarum. The sequence goes on from JAOXYI010373226.1 coordinate 22,745, forward strand.
CGTCCGTCAACAATTTTTTGGTCACAGATTTCTCAGCTTGTATGGAAGGGAATAATTTGATATTTGGCATTCAGCTTCATAATGATGTGATGTACGTTGTAAGCGATTTTCAGATCTGCCGAGCAACTACTTCCTGTTTACCGATACATTGCCTCGGCGGGGCCCTTGCTGACTCAGTCAGTTTTCTAGTTGATGGGGTGTTTATTATTTCAATCCTTATGAAAATGTAATTTTCACTTTTTTTGAATGTTTAAGTGTTTCAGAGATTCCATATTAGTAACAAAAATCTTTTGTAGACAATGAAGTTAGCAAAGATGATGTAGTTGAAGATGAAAGAGACTTTTCAGAATGCCTAGAGAAAGCTAGAGGTGCAGTAGACATTTCCTTTCAGTCACAAATGAAGCAATGAGGTTGTTGTCTTCAACTCCTTTGTGTCAAAACCTTTGATGTGTCAAAGAAAATTGCTGTCCAAGCAAAATCTCCATTTAATTAATATATTTTTCCCTCTGATCACTTGAACTTGGTTGAATCGAAATCTTAGTTAATGTGAGTGCAAGAAGCAGCCCTGTTGAAAAAATACAATAGAATTTTATCCTGATGTGTTGAAGTTCGACGTTTGATGTGAAAAAAAGTTCATAAATTTTGTGCAATATTTTTATAAAACATTAAAGCAAACACAGAACAGTTCCTGTTTTCATAATAAGCATGTCAGTCAGGTGTCAGTGTTGTTTGTCAGTTGTTATTTTCTATGCATCCTTCACTAATTGTTTGTGTGTGCATGGCAAAGCAGAACAAGAATGTGTTGTTAGTAAATTTTATCTTTGAAACTTGTCAGAACAAAGCTACATAAATGACCCCAGCAAAGAAAAACATTGAAATGTAAAGGAGTAGGTTCACAAAGAGTCATAAATGACCCTAAAATTTGGTATAATTAGGATTTAGATTACATTTAGATAAACACATAACAAATAAATGAAAATATTAATTTTAGATGATATTAAATTCAATAAAGGTACTTTTTGTACACATGACTTTACTGGCAGCTTGACAATGACATCACAGTCCTGTGTAACTAATGGAAATCTAGGTATTTATCACATTTTTTCATATTTTCATGCAGTTTTTCTTTAAGAAAATGTTGGCCATTTTTCTTGACCAAGTTATTCATTCTGAGTTCAGATAGTTTATCTTTTCGACTTCCTGCTGTTGTATCATCCTGGGCTATGCAAAACTCTATTTCTGGTTAAACTCTTCAGCATAAATGGCAGTAAAGCAAAAATTCATCCACATCATACTTTTGTTCTGTAATTTGAATCAATGATGAACATAAAAATTAAAGTCCAACCTTGTGATAAATCTTTACTACATGTACATACAATGCAGATAAAGCACTTGGCTTTTTTTGATGTTACACAATGAATTTTTTTCTAATCTGGCAACAAAATCTTGTTTCTGGCAATTTAGTTATTTTTATTTTATTCCTGTTTATTTCAGACTGTGAAACCAATGTACACATAACAGCTGAAGAAAACCAGAATACCTTTACTGTATTGCTAGATAAATTTAAAGGTAGAAATTGTTTTCAACAAATAAAAATGCACCTTAACTACACAGCATGATACAGTTAAACTTTTCTTCGGGGTAACTTTAAAAATTGACTTCTTTCTTGTCATCCTCATATTTTCATGTCAAGAGATCAGGCTTCAGCGTAATAAAGGAAAATTATTCTTAAATTTGATAATTTCTCAGTTGTCATGACAATAACCAATCAAAACTTGAAAATTCTCTTGTTGTCATGGAAGGTTATGAAAATCCTGCTGAATATTTTTAATGCTTTATGTCACTGTGACCAGGAAACTCAAAACTGCCTTATTTCATGTGTAATTTTCACTAAAAATACTAATGATATTACAACATTAATTTAAAGTAACTTGGAAAATTGGTGCTTATTTGGAGTGTTATTTCTTGTTATTAAGCCATGGAACCTATCAGGATCTTCAGAATAAAGTAAAGACTGATAACAATTACATTCTTCAATTTCAGAGTTTCTTTTTTCAATTGACAATAAAGACTACATGGAAATGGTAGATCTAGCAAAGAGAAAGTCCTACAAATCACTTGACATGACCTCAAGATTGGGGGCAGCTGTACTTGACATTTTTTGTCATTCAGAAGAAGAGAACATGCAGGCACTGCATACTTTATGTGATCTTACGCCAAAAAATATTCCAGAGACTGCAAAGTTCAGACTGATTAATGTACTTTTGGCTCGTTTGGGTAGGTCTTTTTAAGTATTCACACAGATTTTTTAAAATTATTCTGGTGGGATCATTTTCACTTTTATTTCTTTCTTAACGTGATACCATAAAAAGCGAGCTTTGCTCACTAATTATTTTATATTGGCATTAATTTTGGCATTAATCCTGATATTCAATCAATCATTTGGTAGAAATGCTCATGACTAGTGCCGACAGCGAAGTAGACTTCTCTGACAACGGGAACTAGGCATTGCTCTGGGCTCATTATCATTTCATCATGCAGATCCCTGATGTTTAATGGATTCGGCAAGTCTATGGTATTTTCATCATTTTCAAAGGCCTGATTCGGGATTTTGATGGGAAGGGGTTGGCATTTCTGGAAATGAACTATTGGTAATTAGTTAATCGAGATAAGGCAGATTACACAAATACACACGATCTTGCTAATAAAGAATGTCTTCACATTGGTTCAGTATTGAAAATGGCAGATTTGTTAAAAGACCTAGAAATGAATGTCTGTGAACTATCAATGAATTGAATGACATAGATGATGTATTTCACTTTATATCAAAATATTCAAAATATAAGGTATTAAAAAGTTTCATGTTGAGGAATATTATTACATATGTATATCTGTTTTCCAAATTAATAAAGTTGTTTTCATACAGTGATGTTTTAAGAATTGGTTAATGTAGGTAAATATCTTAATTATACTACTGCTGTTCATAATTTTTAAAATATGGCAATTGTATATGAAATTTATCAAGTATATCCTCCAGTTGCTTTGATCTCTAATCCATTGTCAGTGTGTTTTACCTACAACTTGTATTACTTTTGGTTAGTAAGTTTAGTTAATCCTTTTGTAGTTACAGATGGAATCTTAAATCTTCCACCAAGTAAGGACCCAAGAGTCATAGAGGGAAGGGGTCAGGAACTCTTTGAGGAACTGAATGAATGTGTTGCAGGTACGTTATTCCCACCACATACACATAGTTTTCAAAGAAGCAGCAGGTCTACTGTTTTCACTGTATGCATCCATCATTCCATCTCTCCATCAGCCTTGTTCTGTAATCGTTTTCATGTCAACTAGATTGCTGTCTCATAATATTTAATATCAAGTAATATTGTGTGATGTATTTTCAGACACAATTAAAGTTGAATATAGTTTGTCTTAAACAGTAAAGCTTTCTGACCTAAAATTCATAACTATAAAATATAACCTGTGTACTTTTTTGAGATCCATCTCAAGCCCTGTTAAATAAATTGTATGCAAAGAAATACGTCAGTAATATATTTCTGAATGAGAGTGATATAATTAAATATTCAACTAATATCAAGGGCTACTGGTCCCAAGGCTATTGGGTTCATAAAAAATTTTATACTGCTACAAAGTTGCCAGTATAAGAGAACATGCACACACATATGAGTCAAGGCATAAGGCAAATATTTGAACGGAATAGGAAAAGCTGCTTTTACTTTCATAATGGGAAAAGACAAATTTTCACTTTTTTGGATACTTTTTCGATTCGTGTCTTGGCATAGAAATGATTTAATTGCAAATAATTATTTCAGAAACAAGGAAGAATGTTAAATTTACTGAAGAGGCCATGAAGTTTAAGAAAAGGAAGCTGGATCAATTGCAGGAAAAATCAAGTTGGTGTTTTCTTTTTCTGTTTGGTACTTTCTTGTATTTCAGTTCATAACATTTTAAACTTTCTACTCTGTAATAAAATGGTCAATATCTTCAGTGCAATAAATACAGTATTTAACTGCAGCTCCTTACAATAATGAAAATGCTGTCTATAACAAATCAAACATGCATAACCCATACATATTGTGGAACTGTGGACTTATCCTAATTCAATGAAAAAAAATCAACTTTTTTGGAGGTAAATATAAGAATCATACAGACAAAAAAAGGTTCAGCATGCACACCATGAAATTGGTCAGATACAACAACAACAAAAGTCAAGGCTATACAGTTATACTACTTAAATTATTTTGTCCATATAAAACTACATGTATGTCAGCTTAAGCTAGTATGACTTCAGTATAAATATTTGACATGATTATCAGACTTGTAACAAAAATAACTGTATATTATTTCTGATATTAATTTAGAAGACAGGAGATTTGTCATTTGTGAATAAATGCAAAAGGCAGGAGAACATCTGGTATTAGTCTAGATTACAATGAAATTCTTTCTTACAGCTCAAAACATTTCAGAATATGTTTTACATGAAAATAATTATTTTATTTGTAGGTGTATATCCTGGCGGAGGACTGATGAATCAATCACGAAAAAACCTGTGTTTTGCCAATGCTCTTCTTCAGTGTTTGCGCATAGCAGATTTACACAAGTTATTAAAATATCATACAGATTGTACAGGTAAAGATTTAGATATTCAGAAAATTCAGACAATACAGGGCTGTTAAGTTTAGTACAGCTTTTATATCCATAGTTTTTCCATTACTTTTCATGTGTTATCATTATTATTCCTTAATTCCTTTCTCCATTTTCAGCTATGTACAGTATCCATAATTTATTTGGTAGTTTTCAATTTTATTTCTTCAGAATCACTTTACCAAATGTAGCCAAAATGGATTTTATATGTTGAAAAACTTGTCAGTGGAATTCCTTGTTCATTTTTAATTATGATTAGTATTATTCCTTATTATGTGCAGTAAGGTTTTGTATTCTTTCTTAGATGAACAAGAAATACTGTGAGCAAAGCTCACTAAGGGATACTGTAAAGTTGAATTATCTCCCCTTTTAGGAATCTGACACCATTGAAATTTCTTCATGCACATCTACATATGGTGCCTAACCATCGTGTAAAGTTTCATCCAAATCCATTCAGGGGTTTAGGAGGAGTTGCGCTTACGAGGTTTTACTCTGATAAATGTCAAA
>JAOXYI010373227.1:0-16328 GCA_028566495.1 Lithophaga antillarum
AAGTATTTTTATTTATTTGACAATAAATTTTCATAGAATGATGTGACTGGCACGAGTTTATAGTGGTACGAGTTCACAGTGGAACGAGTTTTCATTGGAACGAGTTTGCAACGGAACGAGTTTACATGGAACGAGTTTACGATGGTACGAGTTTACGTGGAACGAGTTAACCTGATCCCTACTACAATATACCATGTCGTCCGCAACCTTTCCGAAACCAATGAAAGGATTTTAACAAAGCTTTCACAGATTATTAGGAACAAATTGTAGATATGCACCTCCCATTTATTTTCCCTGCAAATGAATTTTCTAGATTTCCAGATACTACATACATGTACATGTACATCGGTCCAAATACTATGTAAGTGTATGAAAATCTACAACTCGCCTGAAAGGAATGAATGGATTTCAACAGAACTTGTAGAGATTGGTCAGAATAAATTGTAGATATGCACCTCCTGTTTTACTTTTCATAAAACTGAGTATTCCAGATTTCCAGATACTTCATACATGTATCTCAGCCCATATACTCTATAGACAGGGCATACCAGTGTTATCCTAAACTCCTTAAACACCTAGTGAATGGATTTCTGCAAAACTTCTAGTGATTGTTGAGAATAAACTGTTCATAGATTTTTTTTTCTGTATGAAATGGGGGTGGGTGGGGGTATTTGTGACTCATAAGAACCAGTATCAATGTGTGTGTGTGTGTGTGTGTGTGTGTGTGTGTGTGTGTGTGTGATATTTTGGTGTGCATGTTTGTGTTTACAAGTATTTGGGTTTCGTTTGGCTTTACAATTTGCCGATAATTAAATATAATTTGTCGAAATGCATACCTATTACATGTAAAACTGGTAGGTAATGTTAAATTTGATACTCCTTTAATACTGAAGTATTATCTCATTTTGTACTTCTTATTAAAGGATGATTCTGTTACACACACAGAAGCCTCACCGAAAGACAGCGTTTTATTTGAGTTCATTGCTCCTAGGACATCAAGAGGAAATATAACAATGTTGTAAGTATCTTTTACAAACTCATTTATTGCACATACATGTACATTGTACATGTATGGTACAAGTAGATATAAAGGATTATTAAAGCCGATACAATCAGACAAGAACAACAAACCCGAGAGTGAAATCGGGTGCTTCTGAAGGGTAAGCATTCCTTGCCCCGCATGGGGTACAGTCGTGTATTGTAAGAACGTCTTTTTAAGGTGAAAATCTTGTCTTACATCACAGGACCGAACTGAAAACATATTCCATTAAGGGAACGACAATACGAACTCCCCACAAAAAAGAAAGCTGGGAATAAAATCAGGTGCTCCGGAAGAGTAAGTATTTCCTGCTCCGCATGTTCAGAGTACAAAACCGGTAAAAAGTCTAGTATCCGGGAAAGAGAGCGGGATAGTTACGATAAAGGTAGCAAGTCCATCGGTGAAACATACATTCCGTAATGGTCAACTAGTTCGTGATGACGACCATAGAACATTTCGAAGTGAAGACACCAATGTCGGTTTTAAATAGAGCTGGTTTAACAGCATAGCTTTTGTCACAGCAACAATCCTCTATTCTAGGAAGTCACAAGAGTGAACAATTGCCAAAATATATAGGGTTGCACAAATAGCCAGAACTAATTATAAAAATAGAAATATTTGTTTAACAATCGATGTTCAAAATAGGGATTTTTTTTCATTTTTTTTTAATCTGTTTTCGCGAAAAATAATGCAGTTTTGTTTTATACAGTTCATTATGTCCGAATTTCGATATTAATTGAAGAAATCATCGGCATGCTGTAATGCTTCACGTTCTAAACTAGCGTGACAAATAACAAGCGAAAGCGGACAAAAAAACTACTCTTAAATTTGTCGGACTCCAAAGTACTTGTCGTGCACGTTTTAAGTTGTTCCAATGTAAAATTTTAAGAAGTATAAACTATCCATACGGAGAGTATCAGTTTCAAAGTCATTTAAAATAATCTCTATTTTCAGCTTTATCTTACCTTGTTAGTATGTTACCAGTTACAGTTTTTGTATTCAAATAATTTTGTTGATGGACAAAAAAAATTGTAGCTTTTTCTTATTTCAGTGCAACAGCGGTTGAAACATTTAATACATATTGGATTAAAATTCCATCCCAGACAATAGGAACAACATCTGGATCTTCAAAAGGAGCTTTCTCAAAAGTTGCAATGATGTTAGTTGTCATCGTCAGTCTTCTGTTTTAATTTCTAATGTGCAGTATTGTATATATCCATATGTATATATGTGAGAAGTATCACGCAATCCTTCGTGATCAAAGATAGACATGTAAATTTTGTATAATATTCTGGCTTTTATAACTTTTTTGTACAAATATGTATATATATAATTACATATATTATTAGCATATACTGACTTTGTATAACTTTTTCGCTTAAAATTGAATTTAATTTTTTCATGTTTGCTGTTCTGTTCATTTTGTATGGTAATTTAATTTTTTGTATGTACACAGTAAATTTCTTTTTTTCTTTCTTTCTTTTTTTTCCGCCGCCTTTTTTGACGCGATCTTCAGACAGTGTAGTGGTATGGTATAATCTTTGCGATGTGTTTAAATATACTTTCTTACAAATCTATGTATGAGTTGTCTTTTTAAACTAGTAGACGGTTCCAAAACAGCAATGCGACATATACTTTAAGTTATGCTGATTCTTCAATCAATACTTTCAGCAAGTCAAATAAACTGAAAAATATTTTCCCACGCCATGTTAGTCGTCTTGTCTCGATTGTGATAAGATGGACAATTTAACAAATTAATACTGGACAGTCGTCCTTCTGTCTGGATTGAACAACCCATGGAAAAAACATTTAAAGGTCGAGCATATATGTATCTCTTAGAAATCTGACACTTTGTGAGTTGAATAAGAGTTCAGGTATTTATTTATTTATTTAAACAACCTTGAAAACGGAGGGAATATTTAAAACCATTCGCCCTTGGAACTGCCCAAAGGTTCCTCGACTGTTTATTCAACATACATGTACATACCTATATGTATTATTTATGCTATACTTGTGTTTTATCAAGAAATCGTTATGTAATATAATCTACAAAGTTATTTATTTTCAAAGTTTATTCCGCTTTCCTCTACAGTTATACATAAATTTAATTTCACACTGGAATTCAACCATTTCTACTTTCAAAAGCAAATGTATATTGTGTGTAGTTAGGATTGACTTTTTGATTTTTGATTAAAATAGAATACTTTGAAACTTGAACGTAATATTTAATTTCAAAAGCCATGTTAATTAAAGTAACCCAAAATTTTGTATATATATATATATATATCTTTATTTCTCATAACCAATTTACAAAGGTACAGAGATTGCATATATCACATACAAACATATATACATATGAAAAGAAGACAAAAGGTGGATCAACCTGGAGAACATACCCGCTTGTTAACAATTCTGATCAATTTACACAGCTTACTTAATACATGTATTGAGTCGGAAGACATTAGACGTTCATACTTCAAAATATTTGGCCTAGTTCTATACTTTGATTCTATGTACATATTTCTTTCATTTATAAAATTAGTACATTCAAATAGATAATGAAATTCATCCCCAAGTTCCCGTCCCTGACATAAATGGCATATTCTGTTTTCCCTATCTATTTTCCTCCAACGTCCTATTTCTATAGGCAATCTGTGATTTGCAGTTCTAAATTTACAAAGCAAAAACTTATCTTTATCTCCCAAAAAATCTAGATATTTCTCAAAATTTAACTCCTTTTTGAACAAATTATAATTTACTGCTTTAGATGAATTTTCAAGAAATGAGTGCCATGTTTGCTTAAATTGATCAACCAAATTATCTTTGACAACTCTGCTTAGCCATTTATCTGAAATACAGTTTTGAAACATCCATATATAAGACAGACCAGATTCATTTAAAATTGATCGGATGTGATTGATCCATTGTGAAACGCTTTCATTTTCGAAATTTTTAATGTACAATAATTTGTATGCCAATGTTGAAATTTTTGACTGTTTTCCTGTTAAAAGTTTAGACCAATAAGATATCATTCTAACTTTAATGTCAATTTCAAGTGGATATCTACCCAGTTCCCCATATACCATATAGTTAGGTGTTGAGGCTTTCAGATGTAGCAAAATTTTACAGAATTTTAGATGTACCCTCTCGATGATGTCATTTTTACCAAAACCCCAGGTTTCACATCCGTATAGTAATATTGGCTTCACAGTTTTATCAAAAAGATCCAGCGGTCACTGAATTGACATATTATGTAATCTTCCTTTTCTTAACACATCATACATTGCCTTTATACCTTTATTGTAAATGATTAAACTGATCTGTATTTGTATACTTTCCATATTTACATTTATTTTTTATCATCATTTATCAATTAAATAACTTCAAAAGTTTGATATTTATTTTATAAGCAAACAGATAAGACAGATACTATTTAACTGTTTCGTGCGTTTGCACGATTATATTTTTGCTTTTCGTGCGTTCGCACGATTCAAGTTTTCTTTTCGTGCGTTTGCACGATTCACTGTATCTTTCGTTCGTTTACACGGCTCTGCCGTTCGTTTTCCGTTCGTTTCGTTTACGTTTATCATTAGTTGGTTTTTCGTTCGTGTGGGAAACGTAAACGTTTAGCTGTGAAAAACAGACATCCTGCTATATTACAGGTATTCAGTGAGCATGTTTATTTGTTTCTTATATTTTACAAGGGAACAAAAGATGTTGAGAAGACCACTAAAACAACAAAGCAGTCATCAAAGACCAAGTCTAAATCTAGCAAACTGTTGTTATGTAAAATTAATCTCTTAAATGGAGAATTATACCAAACAGACGTCTCAGTAAGTTTTAGTAGAGTAAGTTTTTATGTGATATTTATTGAAGTATTTATGCTATTACTTTGCATTTCGTTACCATTGCCACAGGTTTTTTTAAACGTAAACTAGGATATTTTGTATTTCTGCGCTAGATTGATATCGATTTCTTCGAAAGTCTAGTATTCCTTTCATGTTGACGATGCTGCGTAGTCCAGATTTGCTTCAGATCAGCCTTTCACACTGACATTAAAACCAATCCATCGATTCTTAATATAAAACTCAAACACTATAACATATTTTACTTAATTTCATTAAATCAAAAACTTTGGTTCATGAATGTGGAAACAACTGATTTTTTCTTGTCCAATTAATTTTATTGTCAAAAGTGGAATTCAAAGTAACTATCTGCAACTTGATCATAAATGTGCTGGCCTGAATACATAAGGTACAAGGGGCAGTTACCTGTTACCTTTGCACTTTAAGTCTTATTCCTCTTAGAACAAGTTTGTCTGGTGGTATCTTTCCTTGTGCCTTTTGTAGGAATGTTTATACTCGCAGCAGTTGGTAATTGTTTCTATCATTTCCCAGGTGGCCTTGTGCGAAAAAAAAAAAAAAATAGAAACATATTTATTTGTCATTCTGGAAAAAAAACGAGAAGAACTATCATGTTCTTTTTGCACTGTCCCTTTTTGTACTTTTTTGCAGAAAAATTAATAATATAACTATTCTTCTTCTTCATCAAGAGCATCGCTGGTAACGAATGGTTAACTCTACTATATAGTGAGGAACGTAGCGGAATCAAAAGTGGGTTACCGGCGATGCTTCAAGAAATAAAATTATGTAACGTGTATTTTTGAGAGTATATCATAGAAAGGAAAACAGAACCTAAAATATTGATCTCTATGCAGAACTGAACTATCAGTAAAATCATTTTTTGGTATTTAGTAAGATGTCGTGTCGAGATGTGGAGATTATAATACTATTAACACCAGAAAAGGCCAAGAATTAGAGAATCAAGATATACAACTAAAAAAAAACCATTACAAAAGAATATGTATTGTTAGTATTGCACAGATGTGGTAGGATATATTCATGAATTCATCAGTGCTGAAATATATTTTTTTAAATCGAAGGTATTTACACTGATGATAGCATGTTTTTGTAATGATCCACTTCCAAAGCAATAAAATGTTAGTTTTCTTACGGAAGATAATAGTAGTGAACCGACCAGTATCTTGAAGCCAATAGTCCAGTAAAGTGAAGATAAATCAGAGGCAGAGTAGGGATTACACGAACTCCGTAAATGGGAGTGAGGTCTGGCGTTTCGGCAGGGTAGGCATCTCCTGCTATGCTAGCATCACCCGACGTGCGACCCAAATAGTTACTTCCATTAGTAAGTCACATCCGGGGATCAAGGGCTCACTGGTTAGATCTACTACAAAAAAACATGTCTGCACCCAGTTGAGACACCGAAATCTTAAAACGACCGAAAAATGTAGAGAGAAGATTCCAGTCTAGTTTTCTGATATCCATGTTCGAGTAGTTAATACACGAAAACTTTTTATTTTCAGGAAAATGCTAGTGGTCAAGAATTATTTGATAAAGTGTGTGAATATTTAAAATTAACAGAGAAGGACTATTTTGGATTACAATATGTAAAAGATAACGTTAAGGTACGTCAAGTGATAATAAGATATTATATCGGAAATTATGGATCGGTTACTAATTAATAGAAAAAAACAGACAAGACCATTACCAATAAAGGAACAAACACAAATGTGGAAGCAAAATACAGACACATCATTGACAACTAAACCTAGGACAATATGAATTCCAATAGAAAGCGGGATTGACATCAGGTGTTTCGGAAGGGTGATAATGTCCTGCTCTGATCAAACGAGAATAAAACCTTTCATCGTCGAGAAAATATGTTCAGTCGGCATTGGTTGAGCGCAAATAAAGTCATCGTACATGTATGGTCACTATAACTACCATCGTACATGTAAGGTCATTACCACTACCATCTTCCGGTTCACTGACTATATTTGTCTTTATAAATGTTTTAGCCGTTTTCACTACTACTAGCTATGGTAGAACAGGAAGCTTGATAGCTAAATGCAAAATAAGTATACTACATGTACGCCGCGACAGATCCTAAAATTTCCCCGCATCCTTTTTTAATTGTTGGTTTATTTTGTTTTATTGATTTAGTTCTAAAATATTATTATTACCAATTCTTGCAGTATAGAGAAATAACAAATCCGTTTTGCAAGAAGAATCTGAGTTTAAAAAAATGTCTTTTTTTTCAAACTACGTTCGTTCAGCATATAATCTGTATTTTAAATTATCTACAATAATACAATGTGTACGTGGACAGTGATAAAGAAAAAGCTTTTCTGTGAAATTTTGTACGAAACCAATCTTTGATTGACAAATATCATGCGTACAAATACTCAACAAAGCTTTTTCAGTCGTATGCTGGAAATTATATATAAAAATGGTAATTTACTGCATATGAGAGATTTTCAGTTTATGTAAGGAACCTTTCTGTTAGAAAATCAATAAATCATCATTATGGCGAGCTATTTCGGCGGGTGTAAATGTTGCCCTTTTAGATTAAAAAAAAATACTCTGACGTTTTTAATTTTTGTGCAATTGAAGATACTGCCATCATGATTAACGTATGGAAGTAAATTTAACTGGTTATTTTGGCAATATCATACAAACCGCCAAAATTAGCTTATGCGAAAATTTTCCGCTAAATGGTAACATAGTCTGCTCTATTGACTTTCCATCCCCAATTCATAGCTCAAAACAATATTCCTAACAATGATACAGCTTGTCTGACTTTTAATTGAGGCTGCTGGTTTAGCAACTTTCAGATATATCGTGAATACCAACTTATAAGTACATGTACCAGGGGAAGAAAGCGCAGACAGCTATCAGATGATAATGGAAACCCCGAAATTGAATAGGTGTCCGAAAACCTTAATACACGATGTGGGTCGATTAGGAATTGGAGCCACGACAGCGGTGTTAACTTTTCGGCCACCCCTGCTTCTTCACTGAGGGCAGTCGGGAACTCCTGTAGAAAAAAATTTTCTTTGGATGATTATTACAATTTTAATTTACAGTGTTGGTTGAATAACGAGAAGAAAATAGTGAAGAAAATAAAGGGTAAGTCTCGGTGATAGACCATCTACAGTACAGAATCAAAATACATTGCATCAATATTATTTATCCTTCAATTAGAAGATTATTAACTATACAAATAAAGATATATTCGTCTATTGCATTAATACATACACTGGTTTTCCTGTCTAGATATATTAGTTCATATTACATATTTAGATATACGAAAATGTTTGTGGTTATCGTGCATTCTCAAACCGAAAATTCCTTCGCAGTTGTTTATTTACGTTTAGTATGTAAGTATGCAGAAAATTTATTAGGGTATCGTAGTGTCCTTAAGTTCCGATTCACTAAAATATATCCGATGTAATGGTCAGTGAAACATGTAAAACAAAACACAAATTTCTAATACAGCTTACCCATGAACAAAATAATTTGTCCTACTACCATTTGTGTCAGACAGTTTCTTTACAAAACATAAATAATCTCCACGTAAACAAAATATATCATATACTGAATACAAACGGTTTAATTTTTGTGTAGAAATTTGAATTCTTACATTTATAGTATCCTAATCGGGTTTTTGACTCTCTCAAGATAGTTGAATAACACGACATAAATCGGGTTTTTGACTCTCTCAAGATAGTTGAATAACATGACATAAATAATTCATTGGTGTAAAGACATGAATTTCAAACTTTTTCAGATGGTACCTGTGTCTTTAACTTTTTAGTAAAATTTTATCCACCAGAACCAACGTCGCTGAAAGAAGATATTTCAAGGTATCTTTTAATATTAACAAAATGATCTCAAACAAGAAATTAACCTGAATACCAAAAATTAAGTAGAAAAAAAAAATTGAAAAAGTCCATGTTCTGGCACTTTCAAATATACCCATGATGTTATTTACAGGTATCTACCTTAACCGAATTTCAAAACGTAGGAAGTGGGAAAAGCGTGCTGTGTAAAAATATTTAAGCTTGTGTTTCAGATGTTTCGCACTTTCTGTGTTTGTAAACCTCACTTTTTTATGTAATTTGCTGAGAGACCCAGTTTTGTTGGGGACAATATCTTATTAATTATTTGAAGACAAAGCTTACATACCGACAAATTCTGAGCACCTGATGTCACTGTCGATTTATATTGGAGTCCGTATTATTATAGCTTTAGTTTTCAGTTGTATCTTTTTGTTTTGGTTCCACGTTTGTATTTGTTTTTTTATCATTGTTGGTAATAGTCTTTTCTGGTTGTCTGGATGTATGATTTATGACCTTTTTTACTCTTCCAAAGAATCATTCAAAACAAACATTGGAATTCATTCCTTTCTTTTCTTTACATATTTGCGGAGGGACTTTAATGGACCCTTTCACGATAACTGCGGTCCTACTTTTATGGATGGCAAAATGATACATACTCCCGCAAAATGACGTCAAAGAACAATCACTTGCGATTATGACGTCAAAATTTTTCCGGGAAAAGGTGTCATTTTGCCATCCATAAATGTAGGACTGCAGTTTTCATGAAAGGTCAGTTATGCTTGATAACTTGGAAGTTCAAATGACTGTTTTTCGCAAAGCCATAAATGTGTATCCTGTACATTTATAAAAACTTTTGCAAAAACTTTGTACACATATGCGGCAGATACAATGTATATAAAATATAAAAATTACACTTTTTATGTTCGTAAAACTTCTCCTATCACTACATGTATCAGCGGACAAGTGACTGTTATATGTGACTGAATAGTGGAGTAACGTTTTGGTCTCAATAATACTCCATATTCGCCCTCATTAGAACATGTAGAGTTTTATGAGGTATCATTGAAAGAAATCTTTCATCAATTACTTTTTCAAACTTGTGTCATAAATTTCGATCATGTACGTTTCTGGTTAGGCTCGAGTAGTACGTTTTAACATCGCCTATAGCGATTTTCCTTACATCATGGCGACCTACTCTATTGGTGGAGGAATCCGAAATGCCTGGCGATAACCACATACGTCCGGCAAGTAAGTTGTAAAATATATCTCATAAAGAATAAATAGGCGTACCGCCATTTTCGCATTCACTGATGTACCATTCTCGCTCCCGGTTTTAATTTTGTGCTAGTTCATTTTGTTTAGTTTTTCTCTTTTGTATATACTGGTGTTTGGTATTACAAGACAAAAAATCTTTTTAATCATTCATCGATATTGTATCGTTGCCTCACGCCTTACAGGTGATGTGCTAGTGATCTACATTGTGTATGTAGGTAAATGTAACTGAATACTTAGCCCTTGACTTGAGTAAATTATTATAATAAAGGGAGGGCTATTTTTAAATTCTACTTTCGAAATGGTTGTTTGAAGGCTTGTTTCAGTGACAACATTCATTTTTATGGTACTTTTTTCTCTTTTTTATCGCGTAGGAAAATTCCAAAATGCAAAAATGTTTCCTTTCTATGAACATAATCAATGCCTTTAAATTATCTTCAATTCCGAGGACAAAACAATATTTAACAAGTACCCTGGATGTTCATATGCCGTTGTGAGAAATAGGAAAATAAATTACGTGCGACTCGGAAGATCCGAGATGTAGCACATTGATCAAATGTATAGTGCTGACGTTTTACAAACAAGCGTTGCACTTGATTTGACTTTCTGACAAAAATGAGAAAATATCATTCTTCAAGTTTAACCGTCTGGAAGACTTTACAGGCAAAATTTCTCGTGTTGAGGAATATTGTGACTGTAGAAAATACAGTGTCAGGGCTCAGGATGTTTTTACATAATTCATTTATTGGTACATTTTCGTCGTTAATCTAGATCTGTAACTATGATGTAAATGATTATTTTCCTCCTGTTTTCAGATTTCAGCTATGCCTTCAAGTTAGATCTGATATTTATAATGGAAAGTAAGTAAATACTGTACACTTTTTGTTCGCTGAATACTTTATCTGCTTAGAGTCTAGCGATAGCATATGTTCTCAGCTTAGAGTCTTTCTGGTTTTTATATCACAGTATCAAAGAAAAAAAGTTGAAATCACATGTATCATTGATAGTTTAAAAGTCTGAAAATGTACAAGAAATTTAGAATAATTAATTTATGTCATGGTAGTGTCTGTTGGTGAGGATGCCAGGGAACTTAGAAAAACCAACGAACTTCAGCAAGTAAAAGATAAACTTTGTCGAAAAAAGACTGCACGACATGCATAAACACAATTTAACCAGGCCAGATGAGATGCGTACATATAGATAGGATAAGCAGCAGGTCCTCTGTGCGCATGATATTCCATTGTCTTGACACTGTATGATTTAAATGGAACATTCTTTTAGCAAAATGACAGACACTGGCTAAAAATAAGATGTATGTTTTTACTTAGCTGTTTTCCTTGTTACCTCTAACTCAAAGAAATTCTGGAAGGAGGTAATTTGCTTCAACAGGTTTTCCGCCTGAGTTGCAAGCGATAATTTAAAAAAAGCAGCAATATCTAAAGACCTACAACTTATCTTTACTCTGTTTTAGACTATCTTGTTCTCCAACTGTTTTAGCTGTTCTGGGATCATATATGTTACAAGCGGAAGTAGGAGATTATGACAACGTAGATACGATTAAATATGGACCTGGAGATAGTTACTTAGACAAAATAAAATATGCCCCGCAGAAATCTCAAGAAATGAGATCGAAAGTTTATGAACTACATAAAACGCACAAGTGAGTATTTAAAATAAAAGTACAGTATCACATAGATTTGTATTTAAAAAAAATCAGTACTGACAACTAATGACGTTGTTATCAATTTAGAAGCCGTAGCAAGAGTACAAGGTCCGACAGTTATGATGTTTCAAAGGACTTTGTCAAGAAGACTTTCTTATTGTGTTGTCGATATTTTGCTTAAAAGAAACCAAATTTGATTGTTTTGAGAATATGTTTCGTTGTAAAGGTCAAGACAGCATACAAACTCCAAATATTAGGGTGTATTTTGAAACTACAAATTGCTATTTAGAAAAAGATTGACATGCATTCCCAAATAAACGATGTTTGCGTGAAAAGTCATTTGTATGACTTTGTATGTACATTAAAGTTAGCAACAGTTCGAAACATAATCAATAAATTGCACATATTCTCAAAAAGTTTCGGGATTTTTCAGTTAACCATAGTTATTTCTTTAGGAATTACTATCGTTTATTTTAACAGGGGTTTGACACCTGATGAAGCAAATTTGAAATATCTTGAAATCGCCAAAACATTAGATACGTATGGTGTTGATTTATATGCAGTCAGAGTAAGTATTAAAGATCTATAATTTTCATAAAAGGGTGATTAATGTAGAAACAGCCACAGGTTAAAACCAAAAATTCTTTCAATATAAAAAAATCATATCATTTGTGCAAATTAGTAGGATATCTTATAAACATCTAGAATTGTATACACAACTGTCGAAACGCCAAAATATATTGTAATATAACTAATAATAAAAATTCAATAAAAAAAATAGAAAATCTGCATGTAATTTTAAAATATATACAAGAAATTTCCAGGAAAGAAGTCGAAATTTCGAGTTACTAAGTCGAAATTCCGAGTTATTATTATTTCGAATTTCGGAGTTAATTACTTCGATATTTCGATTTAACTATCTCGAAATTTCGAGTTATCTAAATAACAATTTTGCACGTTTACTATATATGCTTGCATGAACTGAAACATGTATATTTCATATTTTGGCCGCACGTTGTGACAATTCCTTTTAATCTTTTCTCAAACAATTTTGGTTTTGGGGCCTTTAGCAGAGTTGTCTAAGTAGTGTCTCAAATTTACTATTGATCACGGCATAGTAACACTGCGGCTGCAAGGCGAGATGTGCTGACATCAACAACCTTAATAAACCTTTTCAAGGTTGGGGGCAAATCCAAGATGGCGCTGGACGAGGAGAAACGTCATAGTCCAAGTTTACTGTGACGTCAAAGTTGCCCAGGACGTTCGTTATGGCAATATTAACGTCACAGTAAACTTTGTCTATGACGTTTCGCCTGGGGGCAAATACAAAACTAACCTTGAAAAGGCTTATTGAGAATCAAAGAAATATCAAAAGCTGAAAGGCAGATACAAAAATAATTACCTACTAGAACAATGTTATATTTCAGTATTTAAAGATGAAGTTAGTTCACTAGATAAAGTAAAAAGGTTTGAAAAAAGACAGGGTGGTCAAAAATGTAAATAAGTGCATAACTACTCTGCATTTACAAATTATAAAGTTACAGAGATATTGAAACACTATCACATGACAATACTGAAAAGGAAAAACAGATAACCAGAATGAAAGAGGGCAATTTAAATCTTTCAAATTACATAGAAAACATTAGGAAACAATTTAAAAAAACAGGGAAAAAAATTCAAATCTTCAACCAAAGGCGGCGTCAAAAAACTTTCTCTTTTGAAAAGCAGAGTTCAGAAAGCCTTATGATTTGTTAAAGCCTTCGGGATTACTTTGAGTGAGGTTACGGGTACAGATGAAAGTGGGAAAATTTATGACCTGCTAGATAAGTCTAATACACAGTGTAACTATGAAAATTTGCCCGATATCGAAAAGGAAAAAATCAAGAGTATTCTTTTTATTCTAGATTCCTTCTGCATTTCAGATGAGGCTTACCATGAGCTTACGTTACAAAATAAAAGCAAGGTTAAATCTTATCTGATAAAGCAATGCAGAGAAAATCTAAATGACATTTTTTTCTATTATACAAACACCAGGTCCATGTCCAGGTGCCCAGTTTGATTTTCATGAAACGCTCGATAGAGTTCTGTCTAATACTGAAACAGACGAAACACAGGAGATACCAAAAGTTAGGCTGAAATTTGCAGCCGATGGTTCCAAAGTTTCAAGAATTTCAAATTTCTTAGTGCTATCCGTAGCAATTTTAAACGATGGCGAGGACGTCATGTCTAGTAGTGGACAACACACGCTGGCAATTATCAACTCAGACGAAAAGTACTTTACGATGAAAGAATGTTTTTCGTCAATATTTAATGATATAAACAAACTTTTAAGTCAGCCAAATGGTCAAATCATGTATACAACAAAATCTGGCAAAACATTTCAGTTAGAAATTTACTTGGGTGGGGACATGAAGTTTTTGCTGACAGTGCTTGGTCTGAATGCAGCAAATTCCAAATACGCATGTTTGTATTGTAAAATAGAAAAAAAAGATAGGTCAGATATGTCCAAGTCAGAAGGCTATTACTGGTCGAAGTCGATGGTTAGATCAAATGCTGAAATGATCAAATTCTGCGAAAAATCAAAACAAAACTTTGGTTGTGTGAATCCGCCTCTCTTAAATATTGAACTTACACATGTTATTGTTGATGAGTTGCATTTGCTTATGCGTATATGTGATGTTCTTCTTCGAAATTTAATTGAGGATGCAATAAATCTTGATCATAAAAGTAGCATAGGCAAAAAGGGGCAAGCAAGCAACTGTATAAATGAACTGGTAGCCTGTATCAGGAAATGTGGAGTATCATTTTCAGTGTGGGAAAATAAGGTAAAGGATGAGTCAAACCAAAAGCATTAATATTGGTATTTGCTGCTTCTCCGCTAAGTACGCAGCATTAAGGAGGAAGAACAAAGACTTGTCGGCTCGGAATCGGAATAATGTGTCCGAGTGGGGTGACATGTCTTCCTGCGGACTGTTACTTAAGTGAGCTAGCCAATTGGCAAATAGCCTGTTGGTCTAGTACAAAGCAGGATTCAAATATCCGTATCATACTAATATGTTCTCATCCTGAATATGATTGCCCGCTGGACGTTAAACATATATATCCATCCATTCATCTCTACAGATTTACGTCATAAACACATAAAGTACAAAGCCAGAGCTGATTATGCAGTTTAACTTAGGCTGTCAGTTTATCAAGATCGTAGCGACTACTCTGAAAAGATTCTTCTTCAGTTAATCCCTCAAGATTTGTACTTTTAATGCAATTGAATCAAAAGAAATATGTTACAATAATAGATTTTCAAACCTGCTAGTTAGAGTTACATAATTTAATCAAACAAAAATAAATGAATATACTTTTGCACTAGCAACAAAACCGAGAAGGCATACAACTTGATGAAAGTCAAGAGTTTTCTATTTTGACTTTCACTTCTAATACAAATAAAGTAACTGAACGCTTCAAACCATTCGTTACTGCCATTCTGCTTGTACAATACATTGCAGATTTTGTAAAGAAAATATTTTTGAATAAAATCTAATCAGAACATTACCGCCTGGTGGAAGCTTTATTTCATTACTTGTGACTTTATATCTAAACTTGTTGCTGCTATCATTCGGTGTTGAACATAACTCATTATTAATTTTATAAATTAATTACGGTATAATCTTATTCTGGAAGCTGAAGGATTTTGCCGTCAACTTTTGCCGGGATTGAGGTTATTCTAGACCGTTTTCTCTCCTTGGTTTTAAGATATATTTTCAACCTTGGTTTGGGGTAATGTCTACAACAAATTAAATTTTTCCTTCCGATGCATATTCCGGTTTAGAGAGTCATGCTGTACTTGTCTCCTTATCTCTGAACTGTGATTTTCTTAAATCATTCACTGGTTTTTCGCTGTCGCCTTAGGAATGCGACTACCATTTTAGTTGTCCACTCAAAAACTCTAATTCTAAATAATGTATAGCAACCGTCATAAATTGGTTGTGAATTATATATGCTCGTTTCTCCTACAGATAGATATAGTTCTGGTGCTTAGGTCTAAGACCGCATGAAAAGATGCTTCACGCAAAGGAATTCGGTGCTTCAATAGATCAGTTTACTGTTGCGCAGTACCATATTGTCGTTGTCTTGATCAGGATTATGAAATGCATTGTAAATTTTGTAAATACATCTATTTCTGTTTGCTTGTAGCAGTATATAATGTCAGTATGTCAGTATTGAGGCCCATTAACTTTCTTTTTGTGTCTTCGGCAGTGGAAAATCACTGACTGTGGACAAAAATAATGACATTCACTATTGATGCGTCTTTTATAAGGAAGCTCAACTTAACCGGTTCGTCTTTTTTTGCAAGAAACTGCCGATCTTCCGATCACAATTAGCAGAACCAGTAGTTCTGTAATGGATTTCGGCCATTATATCCCCCATTCAAACCGATCTTGGATGAGAAAAACCTTTGTCTTCTTATTTCATGTTATTTTCATTTGCAATTGCTTTAGTTTAAAACAAAATGTATCTGTTAGGACATTGCAGAGATGCTTACCCTCTCTACGCACTTGTTCGCATATCTTAATTGTAGTGTTTGTGTTGTTCGAATTTGGTACATACAGTACAGCTCACGTGAATTTTAATTTCTCCTCGCATCCGGGAGGAGGTGT
>JAOXYI010373228.1:0-10075 GCA_028566495.1 Lithophaga antillarum
GAAGAATCCATTCTCAAAGGAATTCATTCTACCAAGCATAATGAAAATATCTTTTTGCCCAGCTTTTATGGATACCAGTATAAGTTACTGCCCTGTAAAGTAAGGCGATAAAAATATCTATGTGCCCAGTATGCATTTGCTCCGGCCTAGCAGTCTAATAAATTTTGGACAGTCCCTTAATATACTGATTTTTTTTTTCAAGGACAAAGAGGGGAAAATGTTAACCTAAAAATATACTGACCAGAGTATTTCAAATGTACACACAATATTAACGGGTATCTTTACGGCTCGTTGTTTTACAACTTGCATAATAGACTGTTGCACAGTTGTCTCTTTAAATTTAAAATGCAAAAAAAAAATATGTACTATTACAACAAAACAAATATGTTTAATGAATATAATTTTGCTTTCATTTTTTCCATATTCACTGAAATTGCCAAGAAGATTTGGATTCAAATGTTTTTATCTTTTAACGGTGAATTTCACAAGAAAATAATCCTAACGGTCGATTTTCTGACTGGAAATTGGCAAGACCATTTTAGGTATATGTAGATAAATTAGTTTGTAAAATAATATTTTCATCTTGATTGTTCTGTATTAAAATTCATATTCTGACTTCGTTATTTATCAATACTAATATTAAATGTTTCATGCTTGATAGCTTAGATCATTTTATTTATCGTACGGTATACGTCTGAAAATCAACCCAACAGCACGAATCAGATTTTGTGTTGACAAATTTTTGTTCTTCCCTTGGCGGGATTTGAACTCACACCTCTGTGACACTTTGACAGTGATCGCCCAGCAATACGACCAATCACCATGACCACTCGGCCAACACAAAGTTTCATTGAACGGTGGTTATGCATGAGATGTAGCAACAGTAGCGGTCGTATCACATGTGTATTAGCGTGTGAAGATGTAATTTTTCTCTTGTTTTTACAAGTTTATATGATATTTATTTGTGATTTATCATTCGATGTATTTAGTTTAAATCTTGTAGCAATATGTCATGCATTTACGAAATTCAAGCGTATTTGAGATATACAATGTACATGTAAGGGGTTAAACGGACAAATTTTCAATTTTCATAAAGGTTAGGAGTTTTTATTTTTCACCCAATTTGAGGCACATGTTTTACTGCATCCCCCCTTTTTAAGATACATGTAATTCACTATTAAAAAGAGGAAATGCAATAACGCTCTATAAATCTGAGGTCCCGTGTACGAGTGGAGAGTGTCATGCTCCGGGCATGTTAAAAACCCTTTTGCAGTGTTCATTAAGAGGAGGTTGCCTGATCTGTTATGTATGCTAAACTGTCTGACAGGTTAAAGGCTGTCAGAATTATTCCTTTTACCATTGTTAACCTTTTTTTAGGGGAGGGGAGGGGGGGTGTCGTGTGTATTTCTTATTACTAGGCCTACAGTATCCTTTCACCATACAGAAGATATGCAGACATATTTCTAGAAGTGTGCCATTAAACACAGAAAGTTATTTTAAAAAATGCTGCGACAACTAGGAATTGACTTTACACCTCTTCAGATTCAACTTAAATTGAGATAAAAAAATCAATTAGGCTGTTACGCCAGATTAACTTTTTTTCCCCGTTTTTATCATTACTTATACAGTTAATTTTTACCCTGCAAAAATTTTCGCCGATAATTTTAACAAAATATTTTTAGTTATAAAATGTTCATCAGAAAATATTAATATTCTCTGTAGTTATGTATAGACATTACTTTAATGTTTTTTTTTCTGTCGATTTGAACTCCACACACCAGGATATGTAATGACATATTAAAAATAATCTCTGACAAAACATTGCATAAAATCATGAGGATAGATGACAAACATTGTGTAAAACTTTACAGGTAAATGTAATATTTTTTTAAATACATTGTACAACCATGTGATTTTCATCGAACTGAAGCATCAATACAGCGAAAAAGGTAGCTGAACTGCTTAAAAACTATGGCTAAGGCTATTTTAACGTAACTTGATAAAGAAAGAATATTAGTTGTACAGAGTAATCTTTTTATTCTTAATTTATGGATTCCAGTTAACTAACATATAGTATCCGGATAAAAAATGACACAGAATATACTTTCATAATCCAAAAGATTTGCGTAATTTAAACATATGGTACAGAATGTGTCGTGAATAGTCTATGAAATAACAATACTTTTTAAGTTTTTTTCAATGCGGATTGGTTCTACGAATAACGGTTGTCATCTGTAATCAAGAATTCGATAATTCCAATACGGAAGAAGGTGGATTTAGATAAAAATAAAACAGATCTATGATAAAATGTCATTAAGTCGAGTAGAACCATAACATACGTTCTAGTTTCACATGGATCATTGGACAGGTGTACTATTTCTCATGTCATACAGCATATTTCTACCTTTTAATTATAACAAAGCTGTATTTAAATATCGTCCATCTCGATGACTTGATGGCAAACAACAACATGGATTTTTACAGACGTACGTTATGTGTATTGATCTTGTTCATGATTTCAATATGCCAAGTAATATCCGAACATTGTTACTGTTTGAAGAAACAAATAGACGGTATTGACAGTCCAGTGTTTATGGAACAAAACCCAGAAAATGGCCAGTTTTACGTGGCAGAACAAACCGGAGTGGTTCATATTTATTCGAGTGATTGGGAACGCGAGTTCAAGCCACTTTTGAATTTATCAAATGACGTTCATATTACGGACAATCCATGGGAAGAGAGAGGGTTACTTAGCATAACTCTTCATCCAAACTTTAGATCAAATAATCTAATATTTGCGTACAATATTCGGATTATAAATGGCAAAGAATATGCTGTGATTTCTAAAATTCATAATCGAGAAAGCTTCGTACAGGAGAATATTCTTTTAGCGATTGAACAACCTAATCATCAAAGAAACGGTGGACAGGTAATTTCACTGATTCTGTATAAAATGTATTCTTTTATATATGATTTCATTAATACGACACGACCAAAGAGGACCTATACTTCTCATGTAAATGCATGACTGTAAATATCAGTCAGGTTCTTGTGTTATTACATTTATAGACATAATTTGAAACTATCCACAGTCTGCTCCCCCCACTTTCCCCAGAAGATGCATTGCAATGGGATGTCCAGAATCTGCTTTTTTTTTTCTTTTTTTTAAACTCTCATATTTTTTGCCCTCTTTTCGTGAGTTAAAAGAAATAATACTGTTAGAAGCAAGAACTGTTTACCCTTCTGGAGCACCTAGGTTCACTCCCGGTTTTTAGTGGGGTCCGTGTCGCTCATCAACTTTTTTAGTTTTTCTGTGTTGCGTTTTCTGTTGCATGTTCTTGTGTTGTTTGTTTGTTCTCGTCTTCCTCGTTCCCGATGTTACCCGTGTCATCGGATTGTTCCACCCTGAATCCTCCTTCGGTTTTCTCTCGCCTTTCTTATTTTGTAAATATTTTTCCATTTCAGTCTGTTCACAGAGAATAGTACAGTCTGGAAGGGAGCTAATTAATGAGATTTTAGCAGGAGTGAGTAATATAGTTAACAATCTTTTTTCCAAGCAGATGAAGAAATATATGTATTTTCTATTGCATGTTGACAAAACTAACGTAGGAGATATAGAGCAACCTTTTAACAACACATCTTCAAAAATGGTAAAAAAAAAGCTAGGGTCGGCGCGAGAAGAAAGGGATGGTTGTCGATAGGAAACGTAGATATATTTTTGGCCTTACAAAAAAAGGAAGTCAATAATATTTTTCACGAACAATTTTGTCATAGGATTACAAAATAATTTGCAGTTTTTGGTGTGATTCCGCCAATAGTCACACACAAAAATTTACAATAATTTGACAAAATGAACGAATAGCCTGATAAATAATACTTCTTTGCAAGAAAAACATTCGACAAAATGATAACATGCATCCGGTTGATTGCGGAATGCCCTGATCTTTCAAAATGTCTTCTTACACTAAATTGTAAATTACACCGTTCCGATATTACTATGTAATTACCTGATTCCAGCCTCCTTGTAATTTTTGCCATAAGCGGCAATCACATTTGTAATTTAAAAGAAATATCGCGTATAAATCCTTAACAAATAATCTGGAAGAGATTAGGAAAAGAACTTTAATTTTGGAAAGATTTCGGAAGTGACACATATAAAAATAACTCAAAAGCGGCCTGAAAGAGATGCGAAATAACTTTAAAGCTTAAATGTATTAGATACATTTCTGTGAATAACAGTAAAATGTATACAACATAATTTCTATTTTGAAATGCGAATCATTTTTGTATGACTGACGACTACGTTAATAGGGATCTTTTTATTTTGCGAATAAATTTTCTTTCTGTGTAAATATCAGATCGATTTCGCAAACGCGAAAATGGTGCACACGTATGCTAATTCATATTATTTATTATTTATTTTTCTTTCGTTATAATTGCATTATTGTTCACACAGCACTGTATGCTAAATGTTCTCACCAAGTTCTATTGACAAACTTGAAACTAAAATATCAGCTGAAATTTATAAATTTTGGAAATGGATTCAAGTTTTGGAACAGTATGTAAAAAAGAAAGTGTAACTATGTCCACCAAATTGTTAATTATTTTCATTCCTTTTTTTTAGTTTTTGTAACCCATTAAAAAAGATCTGTAAAAAAAATTCTGTACTTGATATCCCCTGTTTACAACACTTTAAGCACTATAAATACTAAAATGTCATTTTTGTTTCATCAGGATTCAGTTGTGAATGTAGGAGTAGAAAGTCGTATTGTTGGAGGTTCTGATGCTGACATCAGTGATTACCCCTGGCAGGTGTCGCTCCAGTTTAGAAGTGGTGGAAGTTGGTACCACATTTGTGGAGGATCAATTATCGACAGTAGCTGGGTCGTCACGGCTGCTCACTGTGTTGAAGGAAATTCGTAGGTTTACATTTTGGGTGCATTATACAATTGCATACTTACAAATTTATAATCTTGATCAAGGTGAATTTAGAGGTCAGTGCCAAGTTGAATTTCTAACATTAACATGTGGTGGTATGGGTCCAGAATCTAAAATTTTATTTTTCAAAGCCATTTTTGTCTTTGTTGGTCGAGAAAGCTCGAGAAAATCAATCTAATGTGAGTTACTTTTAAACTTTATCTTAAGCCTCGAGTTAGGAAGTAGATCTTCAGTTTTGCATTCGTTTAAAGTCAGGTTCTTACGTGCAACAGTAGAGATTACATGTTAGTTATTTGCATAGGCACATATGACCTTTAACAAATTTAACCCAAAAGTGTATCAATAATAATAAAAAAAACGGTCTTGATTAAAAATCTCGTTAAACTTTGCGAATAGAATAAATGTCTAGGTCACATTCAAATTAGAACTGGTTTCAAACTATAATTTATTAAAACATCGAAACAAAAAATATTAGATCAAAGCTATCACTAGGAATATTTGAAAGATACAACTCAAAATTATAATTTGTGAATTACAGTGCAAATAGCATGAGGATTGCCGCTGGAACAACTAGACTGACAGATTCCTCCAGAACAGTCAGAAGTTTCACTAGAGTTATTATGGTAAGACTAATCACCTGAATTATCAAATTATAATATTTTTATTATTACAAACATTACTTTTAAAGTTGCATGTCAAATTGTAAATTAAAACTGGATGTGTTCCTGTTTTAAGTATTAAATAAGATCCTGCAGCATTCAACTGCACGCAAATGAAATACTTCCAACATGAATTGTAATATTTGTTTTTATGTTTACAAGTATACTCAGGCCCGTCGGTGAAAAAGTATTGAAGAGTAATCGATGACATTCATTTACATTACAGCGAAAAAAATCAATATAAAGAATAAATTAGGACTTAATATCACCATGATTTGTCTTGCTTTTGACTATTTCCAGCATCCAAACTATGGTTCCACTAGTCCTGGATACCCAAATGATATCGCATTGCTTCAATTATCATCGCCTTTGACCTTTGGGACAAACATCGATAAAATAGCGGTTCCTACCGTCAAGGACTTCACCGGATCAAAATGTTTCCTCTCTGGATGGGGACGCCTTTCAGGAAGTATGATTTTGTTTAAAAACAGCATACATCTTCACAATCTAATCAATAATCTTTTTGTTTTTGATTTTTTTTCCAACAGAAATTTTTATCCGATAAATATATGCCCAGGTAATAGGTATTCATATGACACTCTTAGCATGCTTTTTCACTTTTAAACGTAGTAAATTATTTGGTTTACAATCTATCCTACGTTTTCGCCTTGCTGTTTTTGAAAGCAATGCAGTAAAAAGAGATCATTAAAATATTAATCCAATATTTCAGGTGGATCTAGTCCAGAAAACCTTCAGGACGTACAGATGACGATCATCAGTAACAGTGAATGTTTCACAAGATGGTCGTCGGTCAGTGGAGCCACCATAAATGATGGTCACATTTGCATCTTCGAATCTGGTAAATCAGCTTGCAGTGTAAGTATTATTATTTCTTTCCACTTCTGTTTGAATTCTAGAATATATGTCATATCTATCAAGTTTTGACGTAATCATTAAGTAGTTGTTAATTAATCAAATTAAACTTTTCAATTAACTTAAATGAATATGATATTATTAACGAATCTTCTGTTGTCTATTGAGTTATATATTTAACTCTATATAATATAAAGGAGGTATGATTAGGCATCTTTTTGCGTCTAAAATTAAAAAAATAGTGCCTCCATTTATCAGTCATCACCACGTAAGTATACATAAGTATTTACCGTTCCAGAAAATTCAAAATTTACAAACATCTTTGCAGTATTCTCTTAGGGTCTGAGACTCAGAATCAGCAATTTATTAACAAAAATGCAACAATGCCAGAAAATAACACATTTTTAAACATTTGGAAAACTAATATGAGCAGACGAGTACACATGTACCAAATAAATATAACTTAGGTTTACATTAGCCATATACATTGAATATATAAATATTTTGTTGACGATCGCTCTGGTTTACATTCATTTCTATCAAAGACTAATGAAAGTAGCATATTTGAGCAAAGAACCAAATAATGTTACGTTTGCGACTCCTATAATTTCATAAACCAGTATACGTAATTTGAATAAAAATGATCCTATTTACCATGACATTCGTATGAATATGATGAAAATGTCCGCTAAAAGTTCAGTAGAACCAAAATCCATTTAAGGACAAGTAGAATTCTGCAAAAATATATTTACAATAAAGGATGTTTTTGGGGTATTCTGCATAAAGATGCTAGATTTAAAAATTACTACATTTAGTCACTAGGTCATCTTCATATATACACATAATCCTAATTCAAATCAGGACATCAACTGAAAAATATATTGTCGTTTTTGGTTTCAAATACTAGCTTTTATTACGTTTTTATTTATTTACTGGCGAGGAAAATTAATGAAGATTGCGATACGTTTTTAATGTAATCGTATTTTTGGTATCTTTTTAGGGTGATAGTGGTGGCCCCATGACATGCTATTCCGGAAGCACTCCCTTCCTTGCTGGAGCTACTTCATGGGGCATTAGCACATGTTCTGGTGATTTTCCCAGCGTCTACGCAAGACTGACGTCATTCAGATCCTGGATCAGTACCTACGTCAACGTTTAATTAATACTGAGAACATTTAAATAAATAAATGAATACTTCATTTAATTGTTAACAAAATTTTAATTGATATTAACTGTTTCTTTGATTTAAACTTGATTTATTAAAAGATATTAAAATGACACAAATAAATTTAAACTTACCGACATTTCCAGTGCTACAATTACATGCATTGACATACAATTACAGAACTGTAGCATGCAAATACAAATAAATAAACGCTATCCATAAGACTCATTTTAAATGGTATGAGTGCAAAAGGTAATGTGGTATAGAATGAGAAGGAAAATACAAGGGAAAATGCAATGATAGGTTTTGATTTTGATTTTAATTTAGGAAATATTTAGACCATTTAACGAACTCAAACAGTGCTTCAATATTAGTTCATTCTCTTGTACTTAGAGTGCGTTTCTTACCGACAAGTTAGAAATTCATTATCAGTTAACCACTGATCAGACATCCATTCAAGGTGTTGCAAATACTTTCTTTTATTTGTGTAATTTACACGTTCAAAAACGAAATGTGTGATGTCTTCATAGCCAGGTTCCTACGATAGGATGGATCGGCAAAAATGTTTGCTTTGAAGTTTATAATTCACAAATGATGCTGAACAACGTTGATTTGTGATAATATTATGCTTACGAGGACCATATAGACCGTATTTAGATAATAAGTAATCAGTTTTCATACCTGCTTTTATAAGTTCATTTTTAAACTTGGATGTGGGATTTTCATTTTCATTTAAATCCATAACCATATTTCATATACTAGAACAGCTTTTGTTTTATAAGGATCTTCACAATTTCCAGTATCTTTTTTGATTTTAGAAGTTTCCAGTAACACAAAGTCAAAATTATTGTCAGTTGTTCTTTTTTTTCAAATAGAAATATACCAAAAATAGTTTCCAATAGTCATTTTCGAGGCATTTTGTCATGCTAACACTTGCTGGTTTTTTTTATAGCCACTAAAGAGAAACAGTTTTTTTCTTGGTCATATACTACAAAAAAATAACTTCGGCATATGAAAGCTATACTTGTAAATTGTATAGTTTTAACTGCAAGTCTACTCTAGAATCAGGCAATGGGCAATACATGCACCAAATAATCCCACAAAGACTTAGGTCACTCTATACTAAGGACTCCATATAAAACGCCGAATTAATAATTGTTGTTCCATTTTTAAGTTTGGGTATCTGGAGTAATAAAATATACAAGAACGCATTAAAAAGAAGAAAAATAATGACAGATCACTCTTGACTAGCTTCAAAAATTAATTTAATAATTTTTTTTTTTTGCGAATTATCCGACAGATTCACAGATATACTCTTGTAGACCTTTACAGGTATAAAATGTAAAACGAAAATGTCCTTTTGGTTGTACGTGGCATACATAATAGTGTGTCTGTTTCTGTACTTCTATCCTTTTCAAAGTTAAAGTTGAGTTGCTTTTTACCTAATTTACTTGAATTCTGAATAGGTTGTGAATATTGGATATTTTCTGCTACCCGACTGCTGATTAATACTGTTTGCACGCGCTGGTGATTCTCTTGGCTCCTCAATATGTTTGACTGTTAGATATTGTATGTCATTTGATGATATTGAAAAGCCAAAACAGTTACGAGATAACGCCTCGATGAATTATCAAAAATAAAAGAAAGTTCAAACAAAGTAGACGAAGCATACAGCCTACCAAAATGTGGAATAGCTGTTCACCTATAGCATAAAGAAACAATGGACATAACAATACGAATTTGACAAGCAAAAGCATTTGATTCCAGGTCAAGAGCACACACAACAAGGCTATGAAGATACACAACAAGATCGACAAATAACCAATAGAATGAGCAGAATACCGAAGTTGATAAGTCACACATCCATAGGATCAGACAAGACTGTTATCAACAAAGGACAAACACAAACACAAACGTGGAAGTAGAACAAAGACACAGCGCTGAAAACTAAAGCTAGGGCAATACGAACTTCCATAAAGACCGGGAGTGACATCAGGCGCTCCGGAAGGGTAAGCATGCCCTGGCTCACTAGTGACACCCGTCGTATATTGCGAGGCGATATCAACATCGTTTTTACGCGAAAATGGTGTTGGACGCCATGCCACTTAAAAGAATACATTTAACATAAAATAACAACTGCCTACAAACACATACGTAATAATTACGTACACAATATAACACTAAACTAAAGGAGGAACAGTTTTCAGAGGAGTTGTTTACCTATACAAAGATAGCAAAGTACAGAGACCTAAATACAGGGACACTAAAAAGCCCATGCCTGTTGTCAAAATTGTATTTCATAATGGCGTATAGGAAAGAATAAAGTCAAAAAGTGTCCGCCAACCAGGCCTACAGCAAGCTCCATTTTTCAGCCTGAAAGAAAAACATATCATAAGGTGTCACAACTGCAACATATTTGACCATATGAGCAAGTGTTGCC
>JAOXYI010373559.1:0-10074 GCA_028566495.1 Lithophaga antillarum
TATGTAACAGTGATTTCAAATGATGGCAAATTACCTCACTATTCCCTTTATGAAGATAAACAGATCAGTCATAGTACATCACTATTCCTAAACGAAGGTCAACAGATCGGTATAAATACCTCATTATTCCTTCAAATAAGTCAACAGATTTGTCATAACCTCACTTTTCAGTTGGGTTAACAGATAGGCAGAAATACCACTCTATTTTATCTACTGAATTAACTAATCTGATATGTTACACTGTGATATACGTCCTTTTTTCCCTTAAAAATTGCCCAATAATTAGGACTGTTGAGCTGATTTCGGTCCTCTTCGCTAGTCACTGGTTAATGTTAAAACGCCCTCCAGTCGGGGCAAGTTGATGAAATTTTCAATCTTGTAAAAATTGTTCTTGACTGAATTTCATATGATGAAAATTTTTTATGAGTAAGTGGAGAAATTTGGTGGGGTGCAAAATAAAGATCTAGATCATCTCTGACAAATAAACAACTTCCAAAGGCAATCAAGAGTACAAGAAATCATTATTTAAATGTACCATAATCAAATATTTGAAACAAAAAAATACTAAAAGGCTTGCTTCATACAATCCTATTTTGTTGTTTAGTTTTTCCTTTATGTTTTTCAAGTCGTCCTGTTAAAATTCAAATTTATTATTGTCTTTGCAGTTTTCATGTCCTTGCCTATCCTTATACTACTGAAAATTTCAATGTGGTATTCTATTCCTTGCGTTAGAATAAAAAGAATTAAAACGCATCCATGAAAAATTAATGTACCTTTAAGTCTTTCTTTGGAATTATCTTGGCCAGTGCTTTCACGACCTTTTCCAAATTATCTTCCACAGGATCTAATGTCATCTGCATTTCTTCTTTCATAATTGTTTTAAATTCTTCCCATATCTGAAATTAAAATGGATGATTATAAACTTGTTTCGACCTTATTTTGAAAAAGCCAGGAATGATAATCTCATTTAGTCAGTTATTTGAAATTCATGAATATTTTCGTTGATTTGAAGCAGTGAATGATTTTTTTTTCAAAATCACACTAATTGAGATCAATGAGTTTACAGGCCTTCTGAAAAGCAGAGTTTATTAGACAAATCAAGTGCATTTGTCCACATTTAACTTTATATGAAAGCCTTCTTTATTTACACAAACAATATGCCGACAATCAGGAACAAATGGTCAGCCTGATTTCTACAAATGTCACAGTAATTTCAAACTGGATTGGTAAAAAATATACTTGGTTTTTTTTTTCTGCTTACAAATTTCCCATACTCAAAACATGGGAACTTTTCAAGAACTGGCTGCACTTTCCCTCCTGTTGAACTCTTTATCCATTCTGTCCTGTTACGGAAGGATTCCTTCAGCAAGAGCTTTATATGATTCGAATTGGTGTTGGTCTTTCGGTTTTCTTTTTGAATTTCAACAATATGACGTTCATATTCATCAGTCGGTAGCATTTTTGGGGACAAACTTGTTGTTTGTGAAGATCTAAATTTCTTTCCTTTTTCTTTCTGATCTTTTTCTTCTGTCTTGTCAATCTCTGTTTTATCAACATGCTCAATGCTTTTTCTTTGTCTTAAAAGGCGGACTGCTCTCATTTTTTGACTCAGAACCCTGGTAAACGTTGACTATAAAAGAAAGAATTACAGACCTTCTCAATATTTTGGTTAAAAATTAATACTATAACGTTTGTAAAATATTCCCAAAAGTTTTATATATAGTGAAACCTGTCTAAACCAGATCCTGAAAAAACTTGAAACCTGTTCATACCGAACCCCAATAAAAGTTTAGTGGTCTAAATATTTTTTTTTAACCTGTCTATCCTAAACAAAAAATTTGGTCCCAGTGTTCGGTTTAGACAGGTTTCACTATAGTTTTCTCTTTAGAAATGTACTCATGATCTTGGATGACATAAAGATTAAAAATATTTGTGCTTTTTTTGTGTTCAAATTACATTTTCCATCTTTTTGAATTATTTTTATTTATAGTTGAATAAGTTGGTCTCATAACAATGTTACCCTAATAATCTTTAAACTTTTCACTTTCTGCAACAAAATTGAAGAATTTTTGTACTGGTAGTTGTACTTAATTTATTTGATTATGCATCATATCTGAAGCAGACTACATAACAATACTGGCAGGTATTTTTTTTTGTAACCAAATACTTTACACAAACTATGCATAAATAAGTATAAAGCAAAAATATAACAATAGTGCACCAATGTTTAAAATTCAAAAAAATTACAGGTTACCAGTCGGGCAACCTACTTGAACAAAGTAGGTTGCCCAAACTGGAGTTGGGTTGCTCTACATGTAGAAATGTTTCTTGAACAAACTAAATCTTTGGTCGTCAGCAGGACGACCTGGATTTGATTTCAGGTAGTCCCAATTAAACTAAGATTTGTTTTGATGACCTGATGACCTGTTATTTCGAACACTGGTGCACAGACAGTAATTTACAGCAATACTGCAAATAAAGACTGTAACTTACCCATGACTGTTCACCATCTCTTTTTACATCTGGGAATGCTTTGTACATTTTGGATCCAATAATGCGGTATGCCTTTTGATTGTCAACTTGGCCTGAATGGTACATAAGGTAGAAATTTGCAGCCTCATCCACTATTTTTGTCCAGACCGTCCAAGACTCTTTGTTTCTTAGACACTGTTTCACATACAGTGAAAACTCAGGAAGTGGCAGACTTCTGAATGTGTACAACAT
This sequence comes from Lithophaga antillarum, assembly GCA_028566495.1. Taxonomy (NCBI): domain Eukaryota; kingdom Metazoa; phylum Mollusca; class Bivalvia; order Mytilida; family Mytilidae; genus Lithophaga; species Lithophaga antillarum. Next base: position 2,725 of record JAOXYI010373559.1, read on the forward strand.
CTACTGCTGCTTTCAGATACTTTCTTATCTGTAAAGAATACAGTTAGAGGAATATTTGATAATTTAATAAGCCGTGTATTCTTCGTGTTCTTATATATTAATATTAAAGTAACATGAAACAGCACAACAAACAATAATCAACATTAACAAAATATGACACACCGAAATACATCAAACAGTGCAATGTACAAGTATATATGGAACTGAATTATATATAATTGCTTTCTTGACTAAAACAGTTCAGTTTGTACATATTCATTTGGAACCAATACGGACTACACATTTATCCATAACTGATTATTCCCTACAACAGATTGGCTGACTAAAAAATTGCTACATAATTTACTGTTTCAAAGAAACAACATGTTTTTAAGAGGGAAAACAAGATCATTATACTGTAGTTAATGTCTACTTTTTCTAAAAAAAAAAAAATGTTCAATACCTGCACGTGCTTCACTGCATTGCATTTTTGGGATCTGGTACATTTTTGCACTTTTGTTATGTATGTACTGTTGGTCAGACTCAGAAATCCAATTTTATTGGGGAGGAAGCCGGAGTACCCGGTGAGAACCCACAACCTTCGGCAGGAAAAGTGGCAAGCATTGTCAGTTAAGGTTGGAGTCCACACACCTCGTCCCCGAGCCAGGCTGGAACTCACAACCCCAGTGTTGACACGCCAGGGATCTGTAGTATGTTATGACTAACTTCCTAGACCATTCGGCCACTGAGGCCCCTCAAATACATTAAATCATAGTTTATTGTTCACGTGCAAGTACAAATATGCCATATTCATTACTGTCATCTGGCAAATAAATACCACATAAAATACATGTAATAAAGAAGGGTTTTGCAGATCATTTTATAACAATCCGGTAATGCTTTATTGTGCAAATAAATTTACTCTCATCAAGTAAAAGCTACATATGTACGGTTATCAGTTTTCAAAATTGGACTGTTTACCTTTAAGTGTATTTATACTGTCTGCAACCACCATTTTTTTCTTCTGTCTGTTAGATGACCAAACTTTAAATATGGCCATGCTGTATTACTATAGTAAATATGAAAAATTAAACTTAATTAGTTTCTTTATATAAATTCAACAAAATGGCTATATCTGTTTGTTACATAAATGTTCCCTAACATCATAAATCCACCTAATGGCCATTTGTTAACTAGCTCATTATGAGAACTTATCTTATTTTGGTCAGTTTGTGCAAGTTTGTATGAGTTCATGGTCATCCTAAACTCAATAGTTTCAAGAATATCCACAACAAACATTTTTCTGTGATCTGTGACAACAATTTTGTCAATACGGCAAAAGGCTGGAATGCACTCAGGCCAAGATAACATAAGAAAGGCTCCAGACTTATATCTAAGACTGTGAATAGTCACATTGTCTGACAGATATACTTCCTGGTTGTTTTGTAAAGGAATTTGAAGTCTCGCACATACATCAACAAACTGTTGATATAAGTTCGGATATTCACAAGAAAATATAACTGTACTTCCTCTGAAACAATATCTCCCTCATAAAGAAAATTAGTACTTTTAGATGTATCAGCACTAAACATCTTTGAGCATATATAAACTTGATGTTTTTCAGCCATGGATTTGAGAATGTTTTTGAAACACTTCCATTTTATATTTTTGAAAAATCCATGCTTTGCTTCAAAACGCATTACCCATTGATTTCGCAAAGTTCCAAATTGTAGAATTTGTTTTGCTAAATGAAGAAGGTAGTGTAATTTTGTATAACAGAATTTTTTTGGATACAGTCTAACAAAATTATGGTTATGTTGCTGCTTTAACTGTCCTGCTGAATCATTGTCAACGTAAGGAGATGTTGATAATATCAAAATTTGCAAAAGCATAATAAAATTTAACCATATATCTTTCGTCATCTTCGTCTACTTTACTCCTACAATGTGAGGTAGTGTGAAGCAAAGTGTCATCATTGGTTTGTTTTATTTTATGGTTAATTACAATATCATCTCTGTCCACACATTCTGGTTTACTGTCAGTGTCATAATAAGTATATGGATAAGACATTATTTGAACATTTAGCCGAGAAAGTTTAAAATACTTCTTGTTGTAAATACAGTGATGTAAAACAACTGCCAGCTCGTAAGGAACAATGCCCTCCATCAAAATGTGCATTGGGTCATGGACGAACGATACTGCAGGATTGAAACCATCAATATCTAATAAAACGGTTCTATTATTAATATCCCATAGTTTGCTCCAGTATGCTCTTGTGGCCTTACTTAAACTGTTCAAATTTTTTTGTTTTTTCACATGTGATCCTAAAGGATTGATAATTTCAAAGTCATCGTGACTAAGTATTATTTGCAGTGCATTTGGGTGTCGCTGAAAAAGTGGATGTTGCTTAACAAATGACCCACCACAGTAATCCCTCATTAAGCCATCTGAACTCTTGTGTTGGTTACAAATATAATGCCATATTTCAGGAAGATTTAACCAATAGCTCTAAGTTTTTTTTAAATGGTATAATTCTACCATAATGGGGATAGTCTTAAGTCCATTTGCAATACGTTTGATTTTTGTTCCCATCAGCACTGAGTGAAGAAGAGAGCATTTTTGAGAGTAAAATCTGTCCACAAATATTGACTGGAAAAAGGTTCAAAGTAATTGTGAGGTTGAAATATGTCATTCAAAATGTCTTCATTTATATTTTCATTAGCAAGTTTCAATTCCAACTGTCGTTTTGTAGCGGTCAGCACCTGATTTTAAAAAATGAAGTACATCCAGCAATTTCATTTAAGGCTTTCTGAGACAGTTTATGCTCAGCTTCTATATCTCAGCATGTATGATGCTACAAACAACCATCTCTCTTCATTTACATCTTCATCGGCAACATTTACGTCTTCATTCACAAAATATTCGTTATCTTCATCGTTATCAAAACTAATTTCATTGCCATTCTTATGTCTTCTTGAAACACGCAGCTTATATGCATTCCAACTTTTTGTACTGTACATGCAGTTTTTAGCTGAACAATGTACTATAAAATTTGGGTCATGTCTTTGTCTTCTCACTATATGATATGAAAGGCTCCGGAAAGAATTGCAGACATAAAAGCACATTGAACAAGAATAATTATTTCCATCCATATGGAATTAACAAACAAAAAGAATTAAGCAATTTTAAGTTGTAGTTTGAATGAAAATAATTTATGTTCATAAGACACAGAGAGGGTTCCCTTGCAAACGTAATTTTTAAGCTAAAATGCAAAATATTCTTAATTTTAACAAACATATACCTTGTATTCAAACTGATAGCATATAAAAGTGGAAAGTTTGCCTCAGTTCAAATATCTGCACCGACTGGTCAGTTTCCATCAACTTTTAAGATGGACTAGTCTTTTTATAAACACTAATTCTCCGTAATATTTTTTCAGTGAGCAGTTGGTTAAAATAGCCTATTTCAAGGCCAACAGAATAAAACGAAAGTATTATTTTTTCCATAGTTATGAAAATGTGTTTTGAAATATTTATGAAAATGTATCTTGAAATACTAACAGTAAAATCTCAAAATTTAATTAATTGTTAACATTTCGAGATGCAGCGTACACACATACCCCGTACAGTCTATTGTTGAGGCCGTCAGCTTAACATCATTACATTGTATTACTTTAAATTGTAAATGTTGTATGGTAAAAAAAACACGGTGGCCATACGATCAACACTCTATATGTTCAATCGACACTCTATATGTCTACAACCCACTCTATATGTTGCCGGACTGTTTCGGTGCAAAATAGTCACAATAAAACTGTTTTCACGGTGAAAACAGAATAAATTTGAAGAAAGGGTTTATTCTATTGAAGATCTACGCGTTGCTTCTGTTTATGAAAATCGCGATTTGAAATAGAATGGGTTGTGAACATATAGAGTGTTGATTGAACATATAGAGTGTTGATCGTATGGCAACCGTGATCTTGAGACATATAAACGAACTGCACATCCAAGTTAATTTGTGTTACGTCATACAGACACCCACGTCTTGATGTTTTAAAACCATATCATAAGACGTCACATGTCTTAAAACATGTAGTAATGTCATACTATTTTTTTTCAGTGTACTTTCGTGATATGAAATAGAGATTTATTTATAATATATTATAAAATAATAATGCAGTTCCTCCTTTGTTCAAAACCAAATTTGGCAATATAAATTCTTTAAAAAAAAAGCATATGGAAGTAAATGTATCCCATATAGTACAAGGCTAAATATTATGGCATTTTCCTTTTGAACTGTAAAAAGTCATATCACAGCAGTATGATGTCTTATCGATGATATGTAAAAAAAAAACCGCTTTGATCGCTTCCTCATATACATGTATTTTTGTTCTCACGGTACACGCCAGAGATAAAATATTATCGTTGATTTCTAAGTGTATCCAAGTGGCGTCATCGTTGAAGTCCCTGATATCGTCTACTATTACTGATTTGTTTTGCTCGAATTCGAATTCTCAACACAAATCGCATCTCAAGCTTCGCTTTCCGATGCGATATTGAGTCGAGAATTTCATTCTAGCAAAATAAATGAGTAATAATATATGTATAAGAACATCGGTTTTGTCTCTGCTCTTCATTCTGGGGTCATTGCAAAGCCTTCAATAATCATCATATAATGCCGATATACGCTACATTCTTAAAAGTTTACAGATGCGAAATATCAGCAATTTACTATCACGACGGATAACATGAGCTTGGTGATATTTATAAAAATATGCTTTGAAAAACTGTGGAAATTAAAACTAGGAACAGTCTGTCCAAAAATATCTCAACATATAAATTTCTACTGTGTGAATGTTTTCAGCAGGTACTGTCACAAAGCATTCAGAGTAACTCAGTACACAGGCACTTACATGAGACATCATGATAATGTTTATTCTGTTCTATCTTTGTGCGATTAAACTCGAACAATAATATCTAATTAAAAATACATTATAGGTGTATACACTAAGTTAAAAACTAATTACTAAACTACCGATAAACTGTATAAAGACATCGGAATACTAACGAAAGTTATAAAGAAGTAAGTAGGTGTGAAACTGTGAAGTCAAAGACTTCGAGCGATAAGCCTTTGATGCCTTCATATAAAGATGACTCCTTGGGGCCCTTTAAGTCCCGGTTCACCAACTAGTCCAAATTCACCTTTTTGTCCTCTTGGTCCTTGTTGTCCAGGTAATCCAGGTTCACCTTTATTTCCAATAAGACCCCAAAAGCCAGGCAGTCCCGTGGGTCCACGGTGTCCTTGTTTTCCAACTGGCCCTGGCATGCCCTTTTCTCCGTTTTTGCCTTTCTCTCCCTGAGGTCCTGGTGGACCATCATTTCCTCTTAGACCCGGACGACCCTTTTCCCCTTTTACTCCAGACAATCCATTTTTTCCTTTAGGTCCAGGATAACCTTTATAACCCTTATTTCCTTTCGGGCCCATTTGACCCTCTGGTCCTTTAGGACCAGTATAACCCATCCATCCTGGTATACCCGGATGTCCTTGTGCCCCTCTTTCTCCAGGGAGGCCTTTCTGTCCTATTTCTCCAGGATGTCCTCTGTTGCCTTTTTCTCCTTGTGACCCTCGAAATCCCCGAGGACCTGGAGGCCCAGGAATTCCCGTCACACCAGGGGCTCCAATGGGTCCTGTGAAAAAAAAATACACTCGTCATTTGTCTGCTATGACAACGATAGTTTTACAAAACATTCAGACTGATCAGTAATATTAAGCAATGCTACAAGAAATACACAATTAAGATAGTGGGCATATTTACCTACTGAGTTAAAAAGACATGCATAGTTCTAACCGAGTAGAAAATTAAATTTTCGGTGATTTATTTCGTAACTCTACACCCACAAATCAACCATGGACATCATTATATCGAGGCTCCAGCACGTCATTCTAACATACAGACATGCCTTTTAACGTCGATGCGGTATTAAAATACTTGCATGGTATAGGACATTGAAATGACTTACAAATAAATCCATTTTGGCAATTGGATCGACTTTTTTCGAACGTCGTTTCATAAGATCTACGCTTCAACGGACATAAAAATTACCATGCGACGTTGTAACAATATCTTAGTTTGTAGATAAATATTTTTAAATGTTTCTCTAATAACATGGACCGGAACGTCCTACCCACATGCACATCTGAACTTCAGGATTTAACAATGTACAAACTTTCATTTAAATCTAACAAGCCATGTCAGAGGAGTTGCGATTACAAGGTCTCCATACTGGATTGGGCCGAAATTTCTGTTAGTTCAAAGGGCCATATCTCTTGAAAAATTCAGTGGACTAGAACATCCTACCTATAGGAATGTTTGCACGTTATGATATCTTACTGTACAAAGTTTCATGTAAATTTGACAAAGGACACAAGAGTTGGTCAGGACAAACGGACAGACAGACAGGCTGATTCCTATATACTCCCAAATTTCGTTTTCGGGGGTATAATAAAGGACATTGCTGCAAACAGTAAGCTAATTTAACGTTTTAATAAAAAAAAAAGAAGATCAATGTCAATATCATATTTTTGAATGTTTAATGCAAAGTATATATCACAAGAACTTCTGATTACTTGGAGATATTTTTCACCACGAGACTTATAGACATTAATGAAAGATGCCTTGCAGATGGCTTCTAACTTTATTTCGAAGTTATGAATCTTTGATTGTGGTTGGTAACGTGTTATTAGCAAAAATGAAATGCTTGCCTTTGCACAGTGCATAATGTTAAATTTACATCTATGTTGAAAATAAGCTGAAATTATGCGAATCGCCGCCATAAAGACAACATCACGTCGACGCTTAATCTCAAAGTTTTAAACGAAACATTGAAATATTTCTACGAAATGTAAGATTGTACTAACTTTGAAACATTTAATTTTTAAGATGAACCAGTTATCAAAGTTATCCATCGTCGACGAATAATCCCTGCTGGGCAGTGTGTTTTTAGACATTACTCTGCCATATTTTTATTCCGTTGATGTTGTCGATTCCGGGTAATTAAATCGGGTTTTTGTTTGTTTGTTTGTTTTTTTTTTTGGTATTAGTTGTAGTTATTTTATGCCGTCAATAATCGGTATCTTATGGATGTACATCAGCGCTGTGGTCATCAAAACGGGCACACAGGTAATTAAATCGTTTTTTTTTTTTTTTTGGTAGTAGTTGTAGTTATTTTATGCCCTCAATAGACATTTACGAAAACTATCTAACTCTAACTGAATACAGCGATTCTTACAGGTAAACCTAGGGGTTATCCCAAAACCATAAATTACTGTTTTGTAAACGAGTGGTTGAATTGGGGTAAACAAGCCAAAAAC
>JAOXYI010373670.1:0-10074 GCA_028566495.1 Lithophaga antillarum
TTACGTCCCCATCCGACGGACATTGGTTGTGTATTTATGATCCCGCACAACCGGTGGACATTCCGTTTAGGAGGGGTTATACCTCGCTAGGTGGAGAACCTGGGTCCTATTTCCATACCCCGGAAATCCTCGGGGGGGGGGGGCATATTAAATATATGCAATGTGACACATCTGTGTGGCCATTGAATCTGGGTGTGTACAAGGATGTCCCTGTAACGTGGATCCAGTTGTCAAGCGCAATAAAAAATGAAACCATATTTTACAGTTCAAATCTTTTAATACATGTATGTTGTTGAACATCACGCAGTTGTCGACAAAAGTCCTAACTTCTGAGCCTGTCAAAATTACTTTTGTGAAGTTGTTTAGGAAGTCTAGAGTCGATCCTTACATAGTTTCAGTTGATAACCAAATTCTGCTGAAACTTGGGCGATTGTCTGTTGCTTCAGTTATCTCTCTATATTATGACACAATATTTAGATTAAATGGGTTAAATGAAGTACCTTTTCCAATGCTTTACTAAAATCATGTAGTGTTGAACAGACATTTTCCTTGATGTTGACTTTAGTTGGATTTCATATCAGTTTTGCAGATAAGCAGTGTCAAATAACTTTCTCTATCCTTACCCTGCAAATGACCCTTAATGTTACAACATATCAGATTCTTCATGCTTGTATTGGACAACATTAAAATACCATGGAATAAACCAACAATAAATATGAATAAAAAAAATCATAGTTAGAACAGACAGAACGACGGCCTCATATAGGATTTAAAAAACTAAACTAAAGATCCCAGAAAACAGAAATTAATTATACAAGGCAAAAAATGAGATCATGCACATCCACAGGATAGACATCTCTTTTTTTCATATAATTGTTCCAATTGTCAAAGCCGGTGCATATAGGATTATATTGGGAGAGTCTGGTTAGGATATGATTAATTTTCTCTTGTTACTTTTTTAAAGGCAGGTAATGTATAACTGTTTTTTTTCCCAATCGATCATTATTTTTTCTTGGCTATGGTGTAAACCAAAGTTTCAAATCATTTAATGAACCATTTAGAATAATACGGCTATAGACATTCAGCTTTATGGCTGCCTAGATTTTAAAACATATTCACAGTAATTTTTAACAACTTTTAAGAGTTACTATTTCATTACTCTTTATGCATGTCAGATTCGTTCTTACTAAAGTAAAATAACAGTGATTAATTCCAGATATCTGCTTTGACTTTGCTGTCTAAATATGTGCTCTACGTTTCTGGATATTATACCATACCTGAGTTTATGAATCGTCTGTTCTTGATAAATTGCTAAAACGTTTCAGATTTACTTTTATCTTCTACACTTATCATGTAGTAGTTAACGAATGTTCGCAAGGAACTTCACAGTCTTTTTTATTGTTGATGTTTCTAGCTTTATCAGAACTTTATTTCTGTCTAGCTAGAATCTAAAAATATCGATAAAACTTAGTTAAGATTGAAATTATCGGGTACATTTTTTTCTTGTACAGAGTCGTCCTAAACGTGCTTGTAAAATATCTAATTGTAAAAATATATACAACATATCAATAGTAGACCATAGCGTTATAAGCATGACAGTAAAACGAAATTCATTGAAAATTAAGTAATGATTTAGTGATCGAAATTTGCTCAGTTGTATGAATTGTAATGATGATTACAGACAATACACACAAATGAACAGAAAACGAAAGAGTTGATGTAGGAGTATAACGATCACCGTTATAAGTATTGATAAACATTAAAGTGTTGTACTCTCTTGCTGTAATGGTAACTATCTATTTTTAGATTTCATAGATACCAAAATATAAAACAAGAAAAAGAAAAAAATGGTTTTTGTTGATTTCCTACACTATATATGTATTCAATGATAATCGACTGAATTAACATAAATTTTATGCACGAAACGTTCAAATAAAAGCCAAAAAGTTTCCATTGATGCTTTAAAGAACTTACCTTTTGTTTTGAAAGCAAAATTGGACTTAACAGATTTAAACAAAGTAATATGGTGGAGAAAACAAGAGCGATCCTTCAAAGCACTTTAAATAGAGTCTTTAAAAGAAAATTATTACCCTTCTATGTAGAAACTGACATTAAATTCTAATAATGTTTTTTCTAGACCAGTCTGATTTTCAATTGTTAACCTTCCTTTATTAGATAATATTTCAACGTAATAGCCATGTAAGCTAAGTGTTCGACTGATTTATGACCAGGTTAATGTATTTTATACCAAATTTGAATAAAAGGCAAATGATAGTGATATAGGTGTATTTATTAAGCAGTTTCTTTGACAACTGATTTCCAATAAAAGACAACTAATGTCTGACTGGCAATAACATAATTAGTTATGTCAGTCACTAAGACTATGGCATGAGCAATAGTCAAAGCATTTCCTGTAAGTCACTACGGCTACATCCATGGCATGAGCTATTGCCCAGACATTTCCTGTAATTCACGAAGTCTACATGTACATACATAGCATGAGTTATTGCTTTCGCCATTTCTGTTAATCTACGGCTAAGACCTTGCACGAAGTACTGGTTAGGCATTTCTTCAGTTTATATGGTCATTACACTGTTTTCAACTTTTGAACTTCGTTTCATAATAACTCTTAATGGTCAAATTTTAGTTAAGTATCAACAGGGTTGGATGGGTTGCTGGGGTTTATCGTTTATTCTGAAAAATAAAAGTTGAAAATTTTGTTATCGGAACCCTAGTCATTATCATGATAGTCCTCATTGTTAACCATTGCAACGCGAAAGAGATATGAGAATTTTTTACATTTAAATACATGTTCTTACCAATAGAGGATCAATACAAGGAAATAATAGTTATAATTTATAATAAAGAAACTTATAGAACAAATATTGTCATAAAATTATAACTATAAACGATCTATACTGCATAGATATGGCATAAGACGAAAGCTGGAATGTAAATTAGATAAATCATTCGGACTTGGTATGTCTGTATAAGATACCTTATATCATATACAGACATACAGCGTCCTCATATTTTATCTAATACATAACTACAGATCAAATTTTGTTCTGCGTTGTAGCAACCATATCTCTGGGCACCCTCAATGAAAACTCACGTACAACCCATGTTGATAAGTTTTAAACTTCTCATTGATTGTTTTCTTGAAGGTATTAACGCAAGTTTCAAAAGGAAAATTTGAGAAGAGAATGTTTTTAGCGGATAATTTCATAAACAAGATTACACAATGGCCTGTCTTACTAATGCTGAACGCCGTCGTGTTGTAGGCATGCTTATAGCTGGACATTCAGCAAGAGAAGTTGCTGGGTATATCACAGCACTATACTACTTCTTCACTAACTTTTTTAGCAACCAACAGTGTAGCGGATCGGCCCCGACCGGAGCACCACGCGTCATGACGCGACAGTTCGCGCAACCGTTTTAAAACAGGTTCCTCTTCCTCCACGAAAATAGCTTGTATGCCAGACAACCCTCTTCCAGTCCAGTGCCCATGCCACGTCATCGATGTCAGAGTTTGCAGTGGGCTAGCGCACATTTACCCGGACTCGCCAAAGATGGCAAGGAACCTTTTTTTTTCTGACAAATCTCGCCACTGCGTTTCTCATGCAAACGGTCGAACCAGGGTATGGAGGCATAAAGGTGAACGCTTTGCGCGTTGTTGTATCCAGGAGGGTAGCTTTATGGTATGGGCTTCTATATCCTTCCAGTATAAGTTGCAGATCCACTTCTGTGACAGGCCATTGAATGCACAGAGATATAGAGATGAAATCTTTATTCCTTACGTTGCGCCAATGTTCCATGCTGATCCAGATTTACAGTTCAACAGGAGAACGCTCGTCCACATACCGCATGGATGGCAATGGACTTTTTAAATGAGCAAAACATTCGCTGCATGCAGTGGCCATGACTCTACCCTGACATGGCGCTTACTGAACATGTCTGGGATGAGTTAGGTAGGAGGGTTGAAAGCAGGACCATTAAACCAACGAATGTAAGGCAACTGCGCCGTGTGGAACAACAAGCAACAAGCAGTTATTTAGAACTTTATCAAATCAATGCGTCGTCGCTGTCGTCTGCATTAAAGCAAGAGGTAGACACACAAGATACTGAATCTAGATTTCACGGGTGTATTGTTAAAGCAGCTTTATGACGGCACTGTAATGGGATGTCATATCAAAATGGAAATGATTTTGAACAATGAGATGTGTTACCTATTGTGACTATCTTAATAACTGTTTACTTATTGTTAATATTGTGTCCAATAATATATTTAGGTGTGCGTTTTTATGGCGTTCAGTATATATAGTAAAACTAAAACATATTAAGACAAATTCTGCTTATAACCACTTAAGAATCTATATACCAAATCTGGGAGTTCTGTGTTGAGATTCGGAGAAATGAGAACATATTTTTCATTATTTAGAGCATTACAGACAGGCTTAAGCATCAGTTAATCTTTCTCTGCTAAAAACAAGTCCCTATATGCAGAGGAAAACAGATTTTACAAAAACGGGTGGTTTACTTTGGAAAACTTAAGTCATCCCGCTCGTGATAGGCCCATTAACATGAAGGTCTATAAAGTTGTCTCTAAAGGCAGTTTGTTCATATATATTCCATCTGATTCCGGTGAATACGACGGACAATTTCATCGTTTCTACAATTTTAATTCCGAAAACCGGGGCGAATTCTGAGAGTAATGGTGGTTATATCTCAAAACGTAATACCAGTTCTCACTCTTTCTTTTAAATAAATCCACAAGATTCGCTTAACGCAAGTATTCGTCATTGAAAATAGTAGATTAACTTCCTTTATCGGAGATATTTTGGCTTTTATTGATAATTTTCTAGACCGTTTGACAAAGAAAATATATTACATTATATTCGATGAAAAAATACTGTCGATGATTTTGAATATTGCTCCAATGCAATATAATACTTCAGCGGAAAACACTTGGATTCTGTTACCATGGCAACAGAGACACATTTGCAAAAATACTATGATATTTTGTTGTTACGGAGTCAAACCTAGTTTAAACGTAGTTTTATTTTTAGGGAATTCTGAGACTATGGGCGGCCACATTATTTCGGTCCTTACAGAGAATCCATATTAAAGCCTCTACAACTGTAGACGGAGGACCGTACAAGTATCTATGGATGAACTATGAGAGTGTAATGGGTTGGTAAAAATATCGAGATAAAATTAATATTTTCGTCACACTTCCTTCCAAAATACGTACGAAACAATGTACAAGATGCATAAGATCACTTAAATTGTTTTTTTCTTCATAATCTTGATCTCTATACAGTTTTAACTTGAATGGCAAGCATTCTTGAGTGAAAATGATAGATCAACCCAGTGCCTTATCAGGGATATTGTACTCTTATTAGCAGTTTGAAGATCGTTTGACAAAACAATTATACTGCAATATGACTTCGAAATTCTATCAATAAATTTAAAATATCTGATTTATAGTATTGCTCTATTATTACTCATAACGTCCGAATATCAGACCAGCTTTAACGGAGGAGCTAGGTTACTGTATCTTATCACTTTCTACAAAAAGATCTAAACAAAAGGCAACGGATGTTGTATCGGTGAAGCTTTATACCCTCAAAAATAAAATTTCATTTAGTAACATGTTTATTTTTGCAATGAGGAATATCTAAATTAGTTTTACTTAATAACTCTTTATTTGAAACGCTTTTTCATGCAAAGGTCGTATTAAGATTAAGCCATTATCACTCTGATTTAGTGTGGTCTCTGTCTACGGTACCCTCTGTTTTATTGGATAACTAAAGAAAGCAGAACTCTACTCTAAATTAAGTAATTTTTAGGCATTTTACAATTTCTAAAACATTATATGAAAAAAGCAATGACAAATTGGATCGAAAAAAAAATCGGTTAATTATTCTAATTAAGAATTAATAATAGCTGGGGTAAAAATTATGCAATGTTCTGCATTTTGATTAAATATGACAAGAGATAAAAAGTCTTAATCATTAGTTTGATATTACCCTAGAGTCATTCAGAAACATTATAATTATTCATTATAGTGTACACAGTCTTTATAAACATTTACTAATACTAAAATGGTAAATAGCTAATTTAAAAATCTAAACAATTTGTAATTAAGCAGATGCAATAAAAAATGACAGGAAAAGTGGCATAAGCACAATGATTCGAAAAGGATGAAATGTCACCAATAAATAAAGATACATTAAGAGATATAAAGAAACCTCTATAGGCAGCATTGAATTTTGCTCTCAAATAAAAATATCCCTTGCAACAAACAGTAAGTTGTAGACCATTCCAGTGTTAAGGATAGCAAAATGGAGGCTCTGTTTGTGCTTTGTGTCTATTTAAATTTTTTACATATGCCAATACGAGGCAGTTATTTTTGACGTACCCAATATGACTTTTACAATTTTGATTTTCGCGTATTTCTGCATAAAAAAAACTGAGAAAAATACCATCGATTAAAGACACTGTTGATATCTATGTAATATTTAAAAGTAAAGGTATTGTACAATGTAAATATCATTACAAAATGAAGCAGGACATCATGGATTGTAGATTGACGGAATTTCTGTTACTATTGAAGAGGTTTATTTTTAATGTATAAAAGGCGTAGGTTCATAATTTTTTTTTTCTGAATTAGGATTAAACCGCACATGAATCATAAGAAGATTTAGATAATGACAATTAAAGCAGTTGGGAAAAGTGATAATTGTCATGTGCAAAGTATGAAAAATTGAGCTTCTTAATTCTGATGAAAGTATGACGGATTTATTTTCTCCCTTATCTCTTTTAATCCTACATGAACGGAAACTATCCGTTCAAAAACTGATTGATATCAGTGTGGAATTTCAACAAATACAACAGTCAAATACTTAAGCGAGAACGTTCACAATGAACACGTGAAACGATTCTATTAATTCAAAATATTTTGCATCCGTCTTAATAAGTTGGAGTTGTCCATTAAACGCAATAAAAGAGAATGTAGCACGATAACGGTTTGTGAAATAGGAATGATTTTTTCTGAGCTTTTAAAAGTAAACACGAAATATTTAACATTTCTGTTCTGCAGTATCATAATTGCTTCTTTGTCCTTTCTTCTTGTCCTGAATTTGATTTTTTTGGTATTCATCGGCTGTGTTTTTAGGTATGCATAAAATCACACAATTTACCGTATTTTTCCGTAATATTGCAAAGTATCTTCCAAAATAACGATGAATTAAGCACTTCAGTTTGCTTGTTACCCTACCTAAAGCCAAACAAGTAGCACAATATTTTTCTACACCAGTCAGTCAAGTAAAGTTGATCATTTGTATAGGTAGAATCCAATGGTATCATTTGCAGGGATCCAGTAAAGAATATTGCATCAAGTATTCAATCAAGCACATGCAAAAACTAGTGTTAAACACCAGTAATAGTAATACTCACCAATACATCAGTTACTCAGTAACTGTTTCTGATCACTTTTGGAAGCAACATGACACTTTTAAATAATATTATCTGTTAATGATTGTGAAAATCATGTTCAAACAACAGAATCCTAGAAAATGAAACCTATTTCTTCGGCTCATCCGTAATAGTTATTCCCACACGCTGATGAATGTAAATTTTAAGAACAGACAATATCGTGCAAAATAGCTTTAAAAGTGGTTTCAGATGAGGAGAATTACTGTGTCATTAAGGAAGGTTTTAATCAGATTTGGTATTATTAATTATACCCTCGCTTCGAAGAAGGGGATGTATACTGGTTTCGCCGTCCTTGCGAACGCCCGTCCATCACACTTCTGTTGGAGTTTTCTAAGCAACTGTAAATCACAGAGTCTTAATATTTGGGTTCAAGTATTATCTAGGTGTAGTATACTGTGTGATCCATTTTCAAACCAATACGTCTTCTGCTTCTTGTTTGATCACTACTTCTTGTTAGTGCATTTCAATAGTTAGAAATTTCCGAAACAGTTTCTTGAGCAACAACAAGTAACGGGTTTTTAATGTTTGGTACTAAGTACTATCTAGCTGCAGTATAGTGAATGATCTATATTTAGACTCAAACGTTATCTGTTTCCTGTTTTGTCACTACATATACCTGCTGTTAATATATTTTTAGTAGTAAGAAACGTAACAGTTTTCGCAGCAACTACAGATCACAGGTTCTCAATGTTTGGTACCAAGTATTATATAGGTGTAGTATACGTGTGATATATTTCAGATTCAGATGTTTTCTATTTCATGTTTGTTGACTACATGTACTTCCTGTTGATGGTAAGAAAACTACTTCTGTATCTACTTTTTAGGTGGAGGCGGGATATACATTTGTGAGCATTGGAGCATAACTTTATCATGCTTTCGTTATATTTTAAAATTACTTTGCAAATCTGAAACCTATCCGGATGAAATTCAATTTGCCAGTCTATATTCCATCATAAGCGTCATCTCTAGCCTCGTTAGTATTTAATTTATTCAGAAATCTGTGTATTCAAACTATGCTGAAAGTAAATCTAGATTTTGGTGTGTGCTGTATTTATTTACTCTTTATACTTTATCAATATTACTTTCCATTTACTAGTGGTCCATTCCTGATATTTGATCTTGCTGTCTGAATATTTCCTATGTCTTTCTGGGATGCGACAGCTGAGATTTGAAATCTTCTGCTCTTGGTAAATTGATTATCCATAAGACAGAGGTTTGAATTCGTCTGTTCTTGATAGTGGCTTATCCACTGGGATTTCCACATTTTTGTTCATTCTGTTCGTGAACAGATTTACATTTCTTCTTAGTTTGTTTCTTCACATGTTAAAATCTGTAGCGGTCTTCCGGGTTGATAGCCCTGTTAGCTTTATCAAAGCTTTCTTTTTTATCTAGTCAAAATTTCAAATATCGATGAAATGCTGGTTTAGATGGAATGTATTCTTAAGGTATATCACACTGATTCATCCTAATATAATTGGAAATACAAATACAAAATATCGATGGCAGACGCTGTAAAATAAAAACAAATATGTCTACAATCGAAATTTGGTAGTAAAAAGAAACAACGGAATTCATTTGAAGATTTTGTAATGGTTTAGTTGCCGTAGTTTGGGCCTTGTTGAATGATAAAAGATAATAAACTTTACATGGACAGAAAACGAAACATCCGATGTGGGAGTATAACGATCGCCTTTATAACCATTTAGTCAGCATCGATAAACGAAAACTGCATGCAAACGTTTATTTTTCCATGTTCTGCCTGGTAACTAATGACTCACTTATAAATTTCTCATACTACAATACAAGGAAGAAGGAATATACCAAACACAAAGGGAAAAAAGAATATTCTTTAATATCATTAAATGTATCAAATAGTTAACATACATTCAGCTTTTATGCACACTTTTTAACATAACAAATACTTCCATATCTTTTCTTTGTCATTCAAATTCTTTTCCATTTTCTTCAAGAAAACAACAGTAAGTTGGAAGTTGGACAATTTCTACATAACTGCACCCAAAGGACGGGTTGGTATAAGGCCTGTTTTTGGCATCCTGGTTTCGTTGAAAATAAAATTGTATCGTACTAATTATTTTGTATTCTCTTTATGTAGCTATATGTCTCTTCTTTGTAAAATGATGATGACTTTTCAAATTGCATGTCATTTCTGTGCTCCAGATGTTGAAATATAAACGTATGATACCAATTTCAGTGCGCACGACACGTGTTTCTGGAATAACCTTCATCAGGTACACCGGAGACCAAAAATATTGGGAGCCCAATACCTAAAACGTTTGGGAGCATCAAAACCAGAAAGGACCTAAACAGAACAGCCAAAACCGTCTAAGATCAACTTTACCTGAAGGAGCTGTAGCCTTAGTTTTAGAACAATTTCGTTATTTATAAACTGAAAATTTACAATCAAATTATATCATTTTAACTTTACCAGTGCGAAGCACTGGCTACTGGGCGGATGACAACTTCGGGGACTGTCAGACCACCAGCAGTGGTATCGACCCAGTGGTAGTAATATAAACGTATGATACCAATTTCAGTGCGCACGACACGTGTTTC
>JAOXYI010373781.1:0-10072 GCA_028566495.1 Lithophaga antillarum
GTTGTTTCTGTATTGGCCCTGGTATAGATTCGAGGTTAGCAGTATTGTCCCAGAGGCCCGTAGGGCCGAGGGCCAATAATGCTGACCAAGAATCTATAACAGGGCCAATACAGAAACAGCCAGTTTGTAACACTTTCATTAAATAATCTAACAGGGCCGTATGACAGGGCCGTATCAATACTATGGCCAGTCCATATGACAGGAAGTAGCTACAGCTGGTCCGTATGGCCAGTCCATATGACAGGAAGTATCTACATCTGGTCTGTATGGTCAGTCCGTATGACAGGAAGTAGATACAGCTGCTCCATATGGCCAGTGCATATGACAGGAAGTAGATATAGCTGGTCCGTATGGAAAAGTTATTAACTGGGCCGAAAAGCCATATTAAATGTATGGTTAATATGAGTTGATCCTTTGAATTCCATATTAGTCATGCCGATTTTAGCATATTAGGGCCGATTTAAACATATTATTTAATAAATGTACTTTACACGTTTTTCATGCATAAAATCAAATTACTATAACTTACATATAGCTTTAGATTTTGCTCAGTAGTAAAGGAATTTATTTTGATATTTTGGTGTTTTTGTCCAGAAATAAATGAAAATAAGTTCTTAAATGCCAATTAATATCAAAATAAATGCCTGGAAACTCCGAAAGTACTGTAGCCGTGATCAAAAGCTTACCAAGTTGTAATATAACATAAAAAAGAAAAGAATAGAAGAAATAGAATTAAACATTTAAAAGCTTATTATTTAGCTTCAAATACTGGCTCATTATCTACTGTTCATTTACAAGCTTAAATAAACACAAAAGCACTAAAAACATAAAAGAAACAGGCACATTTTTAAAGTAATATACAATATATTCACCAAAGTGGATGTACACACCATTTGGAGTTTAGGATAAAAGGTAATCAATCAAATGATCTATAAATATGGTAGGCTACTGGCAGTTCAATCCTATAAAATGAAGTTAATGTATAAAAAATTGACTTATTTCAAACCATGATTTAGGGCCATGAAACTCCTTAGAAGCCAGGATTTTGCACGATTTTTCGTCAGCGTCTGGGGGCCTAGGCCGCCCCCAGACCCCGGCCTATAGAACCTTTTCCGCCTATTCCAATAACATTTCCTGCTATTCAAAAACCTGCTGAAAACCACTGATCCTTAAACTTTGATGTAGGTCAGGGTCAGGCCATCCTTAAAAAATTTTTTGTTTGCTGTCACCGACCAACTCATTAAAATCGCCGCAGACTCGTTGGAACTAGTCTGTGTCCGTTTTTAAAATTACTCCCGTCTTCGTAACAGTGCCACCTCATGTAGTTTGACAGTCAGTCTGGGGTCCAGCTTAATGAAGTATAAAAAATTTACTTCTTGAAGTAAATTTGTTTTACTTGGACAAGCTCGCCCTTTTTGCCAGTTTATAAAATTTACTTGTATAAGTAAAAATAGGATAAAAGTCTAATCTTTGAACTTCTGCTTTGACAAAATTATAATTTTTCACAGTTCAGTTGTAATTTTTTATCAACGTTCTATTTGTTGGCTTTACATAATAGCAGGTGTTGTGGAGGCGCACAACTTCTAAGTGAAGGTGCATGCCTGTCAAAGATGAGCCCCTTGGGAAAGATAACATCAATTATCATTAAAGTGATTAGACTGTAGGGTGGTTAATGATAAAATTATGATTCTTAGCACTTCAATGGTTTTAATAAGCCCAACTGAAATACTATATATTCAAAATTTTGGATTATTACTTATACAAGTAAACAAATAATTGGCTGACACAGGAAAGTAACAAATTTACTTGTAGAAGTAAAAACAAAAAAAAAAACAGTTTACTGAGCTAAGTAATAATAAATTACTTTTACAAGTTGGATCCCTTACTGACAGTTTAATATGGCAATCAAAGCCTTTTTTTTGGTCAGTCTGTTTACTTAAAGAAAAGGGGGAAACAAAGTCAAATCTAATTAAAAATGCTATAAAACGTATCAACAAAGCTGACCTGGGAGGATTTATTAGACTCTTGCATTGAAAACCTAAGCAATGATGACCTCTCAGATGATGTTCTTGCATGACAAAACTTCAAAGGGTGTCACTGTAGAAGTTTCTGTATCTCCCACCCGCGAATAGTTCTTATGAATGGTTCAATGTTCAGATATTCATTTTCCACCAAAACTGTTTAAGCCTTTATATGGATTCAATACTAAATTTTGGATTTCATGCAAATTCATTAAAAAAATACACTCGACAGTTGGATTTTAAAAAGGCTGTGCAAAAAAAAAAAAAATTCATTTTTCAGCTTTAATTATAAAAGTCATACATACCTTTTACTGGGAATAAAAATGCTTTTGTTGCACCAGAGAAAAAACATGTATACATCTGCTGCCTCAGCCAAAAAAACTAGAAATACTGTGAGTAAAACTCACAAAGGAGGCCCCCGCTACCGCTGAAAAACCACCAACTCTAAACTTTAAGTTGAATTATCTGCTCTTAGAATGAGCTGAGATGACTATCCTTCCTCCATGCATATCTAAACATTGTGTCTGACTATCAGTGAAGTTTCATTGAAATCCATTGAACGGTTTAGGAGGAGATGCGCTTACAGGGTCTCGGCTTGTAAAACCTCCAATTCTACACTTTGTTGAATTATCTGCCCTTGGAATGAGCTGAGATGAATTAGCTTCCTTTATGCATATCTACTTATTGTGTCTAAGCATCATATGAAGTTTCAATGAAATCCATTGAACGGTTTAGGAGGAGATGTGCTTTCAAGGTCTTGGCACATCAAAACTCCAATTCTAATCTTAAAGTTGAATTATCTGCCCTTAGAAAGACCAGAGATGAATAAGCTTCCTATATGCATATCTACACATTGTGTCTAAGCATCATGTGAAGTTTCATTGAAATCCATAGAACGGTTTAGCAGGAGTTGCGCTTACAAGGTATGTGGACAGCCGGATGGACAGACGGACGGACGGACGGACAGAAAGACAGGGTGATTCCTATATACCCCCAAACTTTGTTTGCGGAGGTATAAAAAAGACCTTCCTAACCACCTCCAAACATCTGGAGCAAACAAAATGTTTTACAGATGGACTCACCGGACACAATCTTGAAAGTGGACCACCAAAGGTATATTCATGCCACTTTTCCTTTAAGTTTGCCTCCTGGTTTCAGAGGAGAAGATTTTTTAAACATTTTTCCCATAGGGTCCTATGTTAAACTATGTCCTCTAATGGCCACCATCTTAGATGGAGGGAGGGGTCACCGGACACAATTTTGAAAGTGGGCCATCAAAGGACCATTCATGCCACTCTTCCTTTAAATTTGCCTTCTGGTTTCAGAGGAGAATTTTAAACATTTCTCCCATAGGGTCCTATGTTAAACTATGTCCGCTGATGCCGCCATCTTAGACCGAGGATGGGGTCACTGGACATAGTTTTGAAATTGGACCATCCAAGGACCATTCATGCCACTTTTCCTTTAAATTTGCTTCTAGTTTCAGAGAAGAAGATTTTTAAATATTTTTCCCATATATATAGGGTCCAATTAAACTATGTCCGCTGATGACGGCCATCTTGGATTTTTAATCGGCACCAAAAACATAATTTTGGTAGAGGACCACACAAGGATAATTCATGCAACAATACAGTTCCATCTGCTTTATAGTTTCTGACAAGAAGACATTTAACATGTTTAAGGAATGATTTCTATTTTTGAACATTTTATACTCTATAAAATGGTTAGGGTTATTTTACGCCTAATAATGCGCAAAGAGCATTATATAAGGCGTAAAATGTTCCTAACCATTTTATAGAGTATAAAATGTTAAATCTTATAATTTAATTTTTCCAGTTATTTTTATTATTCGTTGTACCAGTTTTAGGACTTTGAATGTTTGGACTATTTGAATTTACGGTTGCGTATGAATGAAAAAATAGGGGCAGAGGGACAACGGAAGACAGATGCCAAAAGCTCACCCTGGGAGCTAAAAATGCATACAAAACAATTATAATTTATCCCCCTTAGGTTTAACTAGATGGCACTGTGGTCTTATGAGCCACAAAGTTATACCCCCAACCTCCTCTTTGTCTAGCCCCTAATCTATACAAGGTGGGTCATGTATGGGGAAAGTCTTGCAAGAAGCTACTCATGTCAAAACCGTTTCATTTGGAAGAAAGATAACAGCATTTTAAAAGAAGAATACGTTCTACTTTAAAATTTTTTGGGGTTCATATACACTGTACGTCAAAATACATACGGGATTTCCGAGTCTTGACTGGGACTTCAGTAATGTCAATGAGAGATATCCGGCACTGAACAAAATGATGTCTGAACCCTCTATCGCCACAGAGCAGCTGTTATAGGTCTATACATCCAACTGATACTAGTATTTCATGGTAACTATACAAATATTCGGATCTTTTTTTATATAACTGGACGGAGAAGCACACATTCAAACGGCCGGCCATTGTTATAGAAAAAGGAAATAACAGCAGTCAGTACAGCTAATACTTTCCTCTATATCTTCCTCCTATTGTAGGAGCACACTACGTATGGTGTAGTTAGAATCCGATCAATAACGATAAAAATCCACAAATATGTTCACTATTCACATCATTAAAGTCTATACAGCTTGATAAAAGGTAAAAGTAAGATTTATTATGATGGCTTGCCTACTTGTTTCAGTCAGTCTGACAAAAGTTTATAAAAGTTAAAACATAACCTTATCTGGTCTTTACATTGAAACTATTCTCCTGAACAATAACAGTACCAACAACCCTCACAGCCAAATACCAAATCACTATACCAATGCAAGTACCAAACCATGATATAACTGAATTGTAATGATATAGACAAAGTGTATGTCTCATAAAGTACATAATAAAACATGTAAAAGACAAAATATAAAGTGCAATACACGTGACGACAACGCCGGTGCTAGTTTATTCAAGTGCAATAATCAGATACAAAATATCTAACTGCGAACGTCCCGACAATATCTCTGAAACTGAAATAATAAATAATGAGAATAGTAAAGAAAAAAGTCCACCCGTTCAGGAATGCGTTGTCGTTCTGAATGAAGAACTATATGGACTAAAACCCGCGAGGAAACACAAGAGCGGGAAAATCATAACGCCCTCTATAATACATTAATGAGAATAACCAGGAGAAATTAATTTTATTCTTATTCACTGCCCGTTCAAACGAATAAAATAATAATATTTATGCTGCCATTAAATTTCAAGCAATTAAATTCCAGATTGTTGAAAATTTCATTATCATTTGTCACTTCTGATACTAATCCGATGAAACATAACCGAAAATATCGTATACTTGGTGTACATTGTGTATACATAATGCACAGGACGTATGCTTGGTGTATGTAGTTCGTGTACGCGGTATACAGGGCCTATACTTGATATTCTCGGTTATGTATCATCGGATTAGTATCAAGTATACCCAATGTACACCAAGTATACGCCCTACAGACCGAGTATATAGCCCCGGTACACCAAGTATACCCCATGTACACCAACTATACGCCCTGTAAACCACGTACACGAACTGTTCACCAAGTATACGTCCTGTGCGTTAAGTATACCAAATGTATACCAACTATACGATGCTTTCGGTCATGTATCATCGGATTAGTATCAAGTATACCCAATGTATACCAAGTATACGCCCTGCAGACCGAGTATATAGCCCCGGTACACCATGTAAACCCCATACACACGAAGTATGCGCCCTGTACAGGTTTAGATTAAGGGAAAAATCGGGGTAGACATAGACATCGGAAGGATATTAGTAGGTATGTTATGTGTTTGGCGTTTGAATATAGGGTTAGGGTTAGAGTTAGGGTAACCCTAACCTTTGCCGTAACTACTTTCGGGTTTACCCAAGGTTTGAACTGCATCATGTATCATCGGATTAAGTATCAAGCATACCCAAAGTATACCGAGTATACGCCCTGCAGACCGAGTATATAGCCCCGGTACACCAAGTATACCCCATGTACACCAAGTATACGCCCTGTACACCGCGTACATGAACTGTACACCACGTATACGTCATGTGCATTTAGTATACCCAATGTACACCAAGTATATACGATATTTCGGTTATGTATCATCGGATTTGTATCAAATATACCAAATGTACACCAAGTATAAGCCCTGCAGACCAAGTATATAGCCACGGTACACCAAGTACAATGTATACCCCATGTACACCAAGTATACGCACTGTACATCGCGTACACGAACTGTACACCAAGTATACGTCCTGTGTAGTAAGTATACCAAATGTACACTAGGTATACGATATCGTCGGATTAGTATCAAGTATACCCAATGTCCCAGTCTGCAAGGTGACGTCGGACCAACGTCGGGTAAATGTCGCATCTGACGTTGGCTGGACGTCGAATGCCGACATTGGCCCACCGTCATTTTGCTCATCGGGGCGACGTTGGCTCGACTAATTGGCTCGACGTTGGCCCAACGTCAGTCCGATGTTACAATTCATGGTTGGACCGACGTCGAAAAGATCCTCTACCGACGTCTTTTTACCTACAAAAAGGTTTGGTACCAACAAAAATAGTTTAACCCTGCCGCATATTTTGTGCGTCTGCCCATTGCCAGGAATACATTTTTCATTGGAACGTTGATGTCTCCATTAAAATCTTTAGTTTTTGACATTGCTCTGTTCCCATGTATTTAATTACTTGGTTTTTATCTGGCCAGCTTGGTGTGGATTCCCGCTCGTTAAAGACTGTTAAGGATAGTTTTCATCATGTATAAAAATATTTACTTCTTAGACAAGTACCAAACAGTCTATCTACAGTGAACACGTGATTTGCTTTTTTTTAATTACATAAAATACATTCATATCATTTTGATTTTATAATTATGAATATCATTACAAACTATAAATGTAGTTTATGATAATTACATATGTACAATATACTGCGAGCTTCAATCAAAGTCGAAGGAGGAAATGTTGCGACCAGCATATGTCATCCATCAACAAGTTGTAAAAATATTTGACAATTTTGTCTGGCATTTCTCAGAAGCTATGTTAAGGTTAATAAGGACACTACTACTAGGGGGAGTGTTTAACGTCCTACATAACCATGAGGTTCTCTGTCGGACGGTATAAGGACACTTGTCTCCATTAACATCTTATACCATTACCAGTATTACTAATTTAGAGGTAATTTCATATTTTTAATTTCCAAGATATTTATATGCAAAAGAATAAAATATTACTTCATGCATAGTGAATGACTAATTTTATTATTTTACATGTTTCAAAGTAAGTATTGAAAATATCTACCTTGAAAAAGTGGAAATAATATTCAATTGGAGAAAAATAAACTTTTAAACAAGGGAGGTAATTCAGTAATATGAAATGCACTGGAAATTTCAATTTATTATCATAAATTTGAAATAGGAATGAAATAAGCCTGGTGACCCCCATTTTTCTTTTTGGTAATAGATAGTATATCATATAAGCAAACCTTGTTCAAATTTTCAGAAATTTTTACTGATAGAAAATAGAGATATATATTTTTTTCTGGAATTTCCCTGTATAAACCTATAGAATTTACGCGTATTGGGTGCCTCCAGTCATTGCAGAATATCTCTATAATCTAGTCTGGAAACATACCTTTTTCAATTCAAAATATCAATACACATACAATAAGCAAAACTTATGCAAACTTTCATAAAATTTTATTGGATAAAAAAAATTCATTCAGGTGTCCTTATTAACCTTAAATCATTCATATACATTGTTATCATTTATTTTTTCATTGAAAATAGCGTATGAAATATAAAACTATTATGACTTTTCATTGGCTAGCTCTTCGTGAAGATTGTAACCTGATACAAACTTAGGTACAAGTTGTAATGCACACATGGTAGTCTTTATCACCATGATCACCAAACTCGGGTAAATTTGAACTATAAATCTGGGATTATATGTTTGTATACATATTTGATTAAATGTAAATGCTCAATGCAATTACTAACCAAACACATTTAGAAAACATGCAGTCTGTTAAAGTTTCACATATGATTGTCATGGCAACCGTTGAGGAATGTGACCTCAGCGATCGATATTATACATGCGAAATTTTTTATTTGATAAACAAATTAAGTAACGTGTATCTTATAATAACTCGTGTTTAACAATATCGGATCGCAAAATAAGTCTACCGTTTCAAATAATTAACAACCATTTCAAATACATGTAATTAACATACTAGGCATCGGGCGGAATAAGATGTAGAGTTACCAGAGACAAAATATGGGTTCCTGTCTTTGTAGACTTTGTTAGATATGTCTCATTAAAAGTAGTCTCAAATAAGACACTGAATCAGTTATTAATACTTTCAGAAATATATAGAATAAAGTATAAACTTACCCGACTTTTTCCTCCAAACGCGGCAAAGGAAGTATCAGATTACTTTACACACAATACACACAGAGATATCTCCGTTCATGTATGCTGGCTTGTGTGGGTCTGCGGGGGTGCAGGCCTGCAGGTTTGCGGGGCCAAAATTGTACATTGAAAAAAATAACTAAACCTGTATTATGAAATCACCCTTTGGAAGAAGAAGATGGGTAACCTTAAAAGTTAAACTTTCATAAAAAATATCTGCACAGGGAGTACTTATGATGAATATGTCACAAATTGACATTGCAAACATTTTCTTCAAAAATATCGTTTTGAATTCAGAATTTTGTGATAAAAATTATGACATTCTAGACAAAATTTTATAGCAGTTTCAGTTGTTATTTATTACGAGTTCCGCAAGGCTAAAATGTCATAGTTTAATGATGCCATCAACACTGTTCCAGCAGCATTATGAAAGGTATTTTAATGTAAAAAGAAATTAAATTTGAAATAATATTAACAATAATAAATACGAGCAAATATGGCAGTTTAAGTGTTGTTCCTTTGCAATCATTCATTTATTAATTCAGAAATTTTTGCGATGTTTTTATTATTGCGAAAAGTCCTTAATCGCAAAAATGAGAACTTGCATTTTAAATCCTGACAGCATTGTTTCCGTGCAGTATTTCCTGAAATCGCATTAATCAATCTCGCATTTCTGTCGACTCCTGAAAATGCACACAATAATTTCTGAATTTACAGTATTTTATGCTATGTTGTCCGATGTAAATCTTTGCTAATTCCTTTAATTTTTAATTTTCAATACATACAATAGCAGATGGTTGTATTAAAAAATTAAATGAATTGCACAAAAACAAAACTTTTGCCTCTTCAAAACTCAGCAGATTTCCCACATAAATGACATGGACCATCAATGAGACAGCAACCCAAGAAGATACGATAACCCAAAATGAACTAATGAATGAATCAACGCTAGTGACCTTGGACAGACACCTGAATATTTGGTGGTTGTGAGTACTCAACACTCTCCCGTTTTACATATTTCAGTGGCACTACAAGTAATAACAATAACAAAATGCACTTTAAAGATGGATTAAGAAGAAAACCATCCTTTAAAATTTTTGCTGAAATAAGTCTGGTAAAATGGGAAAAAAATCCTTGAACAATTCCACAATAGCAGATGCACAACTTCAATATGTGGGCAATCTTTCTGTGAAGTTTCAAGGATCTACGTGGAAAGCTGTGGGAGGAGTTGATTACACAAAACTGGTACCATCCTTTAAAAATTTTGCTGAAAAATTCCTGAGTTCCACCCGCCGCCCGCCCGACGTCACCATACTATAAGCCAGTTTTGCACTGCATGAAAAAATATAAATGCGTTATATAAAAAATTGTGAAAACACTATTTTTGGCCTGTTCCGGTCCTTTTTGGGGAAACGGGAGAGGTCAGAATCTCCAAAATCAATACTAACCTTGGTTTTATGCGAAGAAATATTGTAATAAAATGTCATAAGGAATGGTCGACTAGAACTCAAACTTGGGCTGAGAGTTGTCGTAGCTGTCCATGTCAGGGTTGTTGGCCTTACCATATCGGTGCGAAATCATGGCGACTCCTCCTCTAGTTGCCTTGAGCATGTCGAGGTCTG
>JAOXYI010373892.1:0-10072 GCA_028566495.1 Lithophaga antillarum
AAACAGTATTTGGACCTTCTAAATAATCATGTCCACCATTATTAGATTGATAACTTAAATATAGAGTGGCCTCATTATCGATCAACAATTTAACGTATTGTGTGACTGCTTTGGACTCGTTTTATACTGTTGTTCGAAAAAAAAAGTTTGACACAACTTTAAAAAAGGATACAGAAAAATGTAGATTACACTTGTAATACAGCTGCATTCCTTACATATATATTAAAAATAGCTTAGTAAAGAAATACTACAAATTTCTGTTTTTATATAGACATCAGAAAAAAATTTTCGCGTCCAAAATATAAGTGGACTATCAAACCTGTTTAAGTGACATCTTTATAAATGGTGCATGTGTGTGTGTGTGTGTCAGACTTTATTTCTGTTTTGAGATGCATCAAAAATGGCTCTATCCTGTATAAAAACCAGCAAAAACTTTTAAAATTAAGGGAAAAACTTGTTAAAAGCAAATTTTTCCATATGCATGAAATGACACATTGTATATCTAAAGACTCAGGACAATAACCAAGATATCATGTAACTATAATAAAAGAAAAGCCAGCGAATGAAGAGTAATCATTTATACTTATTATGCATATAGTTCAGCAGGAGGGCTGCAATTTTTTTTTCAAATCAGATTCAGTTTTTAACCGTAAAACTACATTTTATTTACACTTCAGATAAAAATTTACAATACAGTCTAAGATGTTCAGCAACACATGTTAAGTGTACAAACTAGTAACATTTTACTTTTAAACGAGTTTTGTAGTATAATCAAAATATTAATTGGACAGACCCCACAAGAAGTACCGGTGTGGTGAATACATTATATCGGTAATTTGCATTTTTAACTTATTTCAGCAAAAACTGGTTCTAAACCATTTTTGAGTAGTAATATACCTGCCACACCTGCATCTGGTGTATATGTATCACAGCTGGTGTTGAATCATCAAATTTCATTCGCAAAATGCAACATTTTTCAATTAGAAAACGGAAAATCGAAATAACAAACTGTAGTTGATAGTAAAAATCTGATTTAGGGTATTGTTCAAAATTGCAGATTCAATTTAGGTTTTGTTCGATTGATGATGCTATTTCTGTATGAAATATATCTACACGATGACCAATTCATCAGAAGAGCCATTAAAGATAATAGCTTTCGTTAGTCACTAGAAATATTCTTACATTAAAAAATCTGACATCATTTGTATTTATCCAAAAAAAATTCCCATATCTTAGTTGCAGAGATGATACCCAATAACTATTACAACTAACTCCGCCTACATTATGTCAATCATCAAAAGTGGGATACACTACATTGTATGCCAGGTGTTGTATTACACATTCTCACTTTACAGACTCCTACAGAGAGTGTGCTTTTGCTTTGAATATTGTCATTATAAATTATTAATACAGTGACGCAAATCCCAAATTTTCTAACTAGACAACGAAAATGAGAAATATCATTATACTAAAACTCTATACCAGCCTTGGGATTTAAGAAGAAGTGGAAAAATTGATTCATATATGTATATTTTTATTTGTTTTATTTTACAAAATGTGTTTCTTATGTCATATTACAACAGAGTTTTGATATATTGCATGACGCGGGAAATTGTTGTTGCGATTGCAACAAAAATATCATAACTCGGTGTCCATGTAAATCCTTAGAGACTTGAGTTCTCTTGTGAGACAGTGTATCAGTAGATGCGAGCACATTTTGACAACTTTTTTTTCTAAATTACGTATTATTCCTCTTTTTGTGTGTAAGGTAGTGTTCATCTTCTTCGTAAGCTTTTTTCTTAATTGTACGTTATTTCACACAGGAGTCCAAATAAGAAATGGGAGGTTTTATCATCCAAAAATCCTATTTATCCTATTAGCATAAAATAATAAAATTGAATATTCTCTCTCGTACATTCTAAATCATCAGTGAAATATGCTAAACAATCTTCACTTGTAATTTATCTGATCTGTTTAGTATTTAATTTGAAAAATTCAATTGTACATCTAGAGACTAATTGTTAGATACTTTTGATGTCAGTTATCGAAGCAAATTTAACTAACTTGCCGATGCATCTGATCTCATTCTCATCTGAAGGGAGTTCGTGCCTACTATGCCTTGGATTTGTGTTCTCTTTACTGGACCATTGGTTTCAGATCATTGGTTGGTACTCCACTACTATTTTCCTGGCAGATTCAAAAAATCATACTATTTATCATAGTATTTAAATTAGCGTATTTTATCACTAAAACCTGTTGACATAAAAACATATATGATATCTGATGGAATCGCAAAACTTGCGAATTTTTAAGATCATACTGATTGTTATTTGCAAATTTTACAGCGAAATAACGATATTTTGGTATGTAGCGCGTAACATAGGAAACGTAAAATTTTGATTAAATTATGCTACCATTCTTTGACATTTTTACGAAGAGGCACGTAAGACTGGATTTCTTTTTCATAAGATGCAGAATACGATGACATTTTTGTAGATGCTATTTTAACACATACACTTATGACATAATCAAATATGGCGTCCAAATATGCAACGCAGGTGAAAATTGGTTACAAAGGTTCAACCCTTTATCGTATAAAAGACATGTACTTTTGGCGGTAAAGTAAAGAGTGGATAACTTTTGAATTTGAATTTATGAATGAGAAATATGGTTACCATAGCAACCAGTATTATTTTCAAAATAAGTGTTCCATTGTTTAATATTCTGTATCAATAAATTTTCTTTAAGACTGAAGAGTAATTCAGTAATTGCAGCGTGGTATAAAATATGGTCATTTCAATGAAAATCGATAAAGACAACCAGCTGGATTGCAAAGAGTTTATATGATTATTACAACAGGTCAAGTGAAAATAAAAATTTCAGAATATTGCATTTGTTCTAAAGAATAGAACATTGAAATTGTCATAAGAGTATAAAAAGTACTATTAAATTTGAAATGAATTGTGTTTCTTTGTTTCATTTCCATAGCTGTATCCTGTCTCCAAGAGTAATCAACAACGAGTTCTTGCAGGTTACCAGTTGCAACTTCCAAGTTTGATATAAAAGCTGTTTAGAAAACAAAAACACGACATGCGTCTCAAACTATAAGATTTTTTAATTCTGTTACTGTTATAGATAATACTACGTACATGTTATTGTAAATCTTTCATTCGGAAATACTATAACGGAGATCTTACGTTATAGCAAAATAAACCATTAATATTTATATGTTATTCTTAAGAAAACCTGAGAATAAATAGAAAGGATTGAAATTACTTCATGAATAAACAATGATTTAGGAAAATAATCTATAATTTCTCTCAATTTTCATATAATTTACCTGTTATAATATGCTGCTTTTCATTTCTAAATTGACAATGGTATTACGACCTTGTCCGTGGTAATATCATTTCGTGGGTCATTTTAAATAGGTCACTTTACTGCGAAATATGCGTAAATTGGAAAGCATACCTTAGTATGCACAGTGTTTCTCCTTTCCGGTCTTACAAAATTACTTATTCTTTTGTAGAGACGTAATGTGTTCTATTTGATATTTTAAAAAATTAAAGATGTTGACTGATTTAATTACAGAAGTACAAATATTTAAGAGCCTCAGTGCCTGAATGTCTAGGTAGTTACATGTACATCTACGTGTACAGATCACTAGAATATCACCTGTAAGGTGCGAGGTTGGGCGACTGAAGAAACGACAATGCACTCAACTTAATTGGTAAAGGCTTCCTGGTTGTCAGGATTTAATTTGAAAGTGCTGTTAGTAGCGTTAAACACCATTCAAACAGATAAACAAAATATTTAGTTCAAATTCAAAATACAAATTAGAGTCTGCAAATTTCTGTAATTTCTTAACCATTTACTGTACATTTACAATGATCATGTAAAGCTTTACACACGTACACATAATATTCTGATAGTACGCTTCACATATTAATGGACTAGAAAAAGTAATTAATTAGTGATTCAACGTATGAGGTCGTCGACGTTTTTTTTTTTTTCATATTTGTGATTTTTTATTTCGATTACTGTGTTTCAGAGTTTTATTGCTTGCCTCCGGTAGTTGTATGAAATATAGATTTAATGCAACATTGTTTCACTTGCGAATACTAGAACATGTATACTAAAACCGATTTCCTCTAACCAATAACACAAACATTTTGTTACATATTGATCCTTGTCACAACTTTTTCAGCTCTAAAACTGACTATTTCAGTTAAAATATCATTTAGCAAATAGTACGAGCGAAAACATCTAATAGTAGACGCTCCTGTATCTTTAAAATCCAAGAGGCAGTAAAACGCTTAATTTATTTAAAACTAGATCTATATTTACAAAGTTTTGATTGTTGATTTTGAGTTTGCATTTAATCTATACATAAGTAAACATGTACATGACATTTAATATTGGAATGAAATTTTACCAATCAAATGACGATAAAACAACTGCAGTACTTTCCTGAAAATCGAATTGAAATCTAAATGCATTACTACTGAAGAAACAGCAAAATGCCAATCATGGAAACATCACCCATTCACAATTTGTGGAAATAGATTATTTTTTGAAAAAAATGTCAATAACATAATATCTACCAATAGGTCTATAATAACTGACAAAGATATAATCTTTAACATAGCTTTATAAACCATTTATTGTCGAGTATTGATTTTGCCTTCGATATTTATGTAGTTCCCCTCTAGTGATGCTGATACAACGTGTTCACTACCTTGTGAATAAGTCAGAAGATTAACAATGGTTTCTAATTTTTCGGAATTAACCTTTGTGTTGGTATAACAAACATGCGCAGAGCAAAAGAATGTTCGTTTAAATGTAGAAATGGACAATCTGTCATGTCATACTACACGAACAGGTGAAATTGATATTGGGCTTATAATTTAAGACGAATTGGATAGAATTGTAATATGACATTTAGCTACTGAAAGATGCGAAATAATTGATGAAACTGTTTTAGTAGGCAAAAAATACGGATCTTGCTTGAAACGGTTGGAACAGAATAAAGTAATATGTTTACAAAACGGAACAACAAATGTTAACTTGCAAGACTGATTTTAAGCAAGTACTGTTGATTTATTGTTCTGTGAAATTGATTGTGGTATGAGTTCGGTAGTTGAGGATCCTGGAATTCCACTTGTAGGAATGAATGGTAATCATCTTCAGTACAAGACTCTGAATGAGTCTACGGACAGCGTTACAAAGATACCAGGACGTTTTGAAACTGTTGGAAGCAGATTAGCTAAACGTAAAGAATTATACTACAGACGTAAACGTGCAAACGACGCAGCTCTTGGGTTCGCGTTAGCTGGAATTCTTATAATGATTATAGAGACAGAATTAACACATGCCAAAGTATTTCTACGACATGAAATTCCTTCATACCTCATGAAGATGATGGTCACTGCCTCAACGGTTGCTTTGTTAATATTTCTAGGGATCTATCATAGACTGGACATAAAATTATTTATAGTGGACAATAGCGTGGATGACTGGAAAATCGCAATGAGTCCGGGTAAGATTGCTAAAATTTTCATCGAATTTTGTGTATGTATAGTTCATCCCATACCTGGCGACTTTAAAATGTGGTGGCAGAGGACGGTGTCACAGGGGGAGACCAGTCGTTTGATAGAAGTGCCTGTAGACGTCGTTTTATCGTTACCAATGTTCTTACGTCTTTACCTTATATGTCGTACGGTCATGCTTCACAGTAGATTATATCAAGACGCATCTTCACAAAGTTTAGGAGCTTTAAATCGCATTCATTTCAATTTCAGGTTTATCTTTAAGTCTTTCATGGCGGTTCATCCGGACTATGTTTTAACTTTAATTATTTTCTGTATGTTTGTGGTTGCAAGTTGGTCTCTACGACTATGTGAGATGTATGATGAGGAGGACCCCGTTCATGCAAATTACCTAAATTCAATGTGGCTAGTGGCGATTACTTTCTTGTCAGTCGGATATGGTGACATTGTCCCCAGTACCTACTGTGGTAGAGGAATAGCAATTACGACTGGAATTTTTGGAGCTGGAGTTACGGCCCTTGTCGTTGCCGTTCTTGCTAGAAAATTGGAACTGTCGCGAGCCGAAAAATACGTACATGACTTTGTTATTGACGTAGATTTAGATAAACGCCTAAAAAATGAAGCAGCAAATGTTATGAGATCCGGATGGTTTATTTATAAATACAGGAGAATGAAGTCCAATAAAGCAAAATGTCTGAGCTACGAACAAAAGCTACTAGAAGCGATATACAACATTAGAGAAATAAAAGCTGCTCAAAGACGGTTGGTTGATTCTTCTGTGACATTGATTGAGATGTATAAGTCTCAAGCAGAAATGTCAATGTCAATGCAGAACATCAGAACTAAACAAGTTGTCCTAGATGAAAAAGTTGACAATCTTGAATCAAAACTGTTGTCGATACACGAAAAACTTAGCGCCATTCATAATGCAGTAAGTCATGGGCATTAGAACAAAGGCGATAATTTGATCACCGCTTATGCATATATTGTCAGGGATGCTTAAAGCTGCTTTATTTTAAATATGTTCAAATTCTGGAAGTATTATAATACAGTGAACGGAAAATTAATTCCCTGTGCAAAATTGATAACACATGTAAGTTTGTTATAATGTATTAGCTCCCTTCATATTCAGTGAACTCGAGAAAAGCAAAAACTACCTCAGCAACTGAGGAAAAATGGTGTTAAAAAGTTAAATCTTTAATAATTCATAAGAAAATAATTTGAATTAAAATATTTCATGTCAAGAAATTAAAATAACTAAAATCCATTTCATATTCATTCAGTCTGAGTATGAAATGAAAAAAATAAGTATGGCGGCTCGAAACAAAATTTTTGTATCTGTATTTCTTAATTGAAAAGATAGTAAAATTCGGTTAACTTCAAGCTTGTGCGGTAAGCTCGAAAAAATCACGATGTTCGACTCATTAAACGAAGAAAAATACAGCAAAATGTTACAGAAAATTAAAATCAAGCTGAATATATTTGTACTGATTTTGCGATTACTGCGCTGTGAAAATTCGTATGAACGTATCAGAACTTGTTTAACTGTAATTTTGCGAAGCACTTCAGTTTTTTCAAACTTGTTTAATTTGGTATAGTATTTTGAATACTTTTATTAGGCGCCGCAAACAAATCCGCATTTGTTTAATCTGGATAAATAGCGAAACATCAATTAAGGCCAGTTCATACCAATCCATTAAGTTTCCTCATCAAAATATACAGATCTAATTTGCCGTATCGACTACCGATACTAATTCATAATGCAGAATTCTTTTTGACGAGGAAACCTTAATTTTCCTTTCTAACCATAATCATCCATGCAGAAAAATACATATATAACCAAATACGGTATGAAGTACATATTATCACTTTATTTGTTATAATTCATTTAAAACGCGTAAAAAGCGAAATCAATACCTAGCTTGATAAGCCAGTTCGACAACGTTTAAGACATATTTCACAGAGACTATCGATCCATGGTTCCAGTACCATATGGCAATACGGGTGATTTGTTTATGTGTAGTATTAGTTGACAGTTGTAATGTCTTTCTGTGTAAAACATAAATGAATGCGAGATATATCTTCGTTAGACTGTTTTTACTCAGCCCACTTCACTTCAAAAACAAACATGAATTATTTATTTTTCACAATTTATTCAAATCTTTTGCCATATTTTAAGGGCTAAAATAATTACTTGATCTAAATAATAAAATATAACATATGTAAGGCATGCAAACATGATACACATTAGTGTTTCAGAAAAAAAATCACATTTAAGGTCTTTTCAAAATATGCATTTTTTGTTGGTTTATAGAAAAATTTAATCACCTAACTACCTAGACACTGCAAACACTATTGGTCGGGAAACTGCGAATAAACACTATTTTAAGGACGGCCTTGGCAGCATGTAATCTTAAACAATAGTACATTACACCTGAACTGGTAAACAAACAATATTTTAATTACGGCCTTGGTAGCATGTACTCTCTAACAATTGTACGTTACACTTGAACCGGTAAACAAACAATATTTTAAGGACGGCCTTGGTAGCATGTATTCTTTAACAACTGTAAGTTACACAGGAACCGGTAAACAAACAATATTTTAAGGACGGCCTTGGTAGCATGTTTTCTTAAACAATTGTACATTACACTTGAACCGGTAAGCGATACATCCAATTCTAATCGACTATTTGGTCACTTGAAACGTCCTCACGTTATTGGTATTGACAGGGTTCGTGATACGTCTGGTTAAATGGAAAGAAATCTGTCGCAGACGTTTTCACCT
This sequence comes from Lithophaga antillarum, assembly GCA_028566495.1. NCBI lineage: Eukaryota > Metazoa > Mollusca > Bivalvia > Mytilida > Mytilidae > Lithophaga > Lithophaga antillarum. The sequence goes on from JAOXYI010373892.1 coordinate 8,337, forward strand.
TTGCCTCGCACTGGGGGCATTTTCAGGAAAAGAAAGCAAGTCTGGGAGGCAATGTTTCATGTTAGCAGAAAGATGTAAACAGTCATGATTCATGGAACAGTAAGGTGTACTTTTCTTTGAGTAAATACTGTAGCTAAATCTTCCCAAACACGCACAGAATCAAATATTTTTTTTCGAGTATTTGTATTAGCAATATATCGTGTGGGTAGTCTATTATATAGCTATACTGTAAAGTCCCATTGCATGTCAAGAAAATTTAACGTAAAAGGATTGAGCGACGATGGGGTTAAAGACTTTGAATGTTGTCACGCTAGTATTTAGTTTCGTCTTCTTCAAAATAGATTTCTTTGTAATATGAATTCAGAATTCATTCTCGAGAACAACAATGCCAAAACTCCACTTTCGAAACCAGCAATTTCAAACTAAAAAATTAAATCATCAATAATAAAAAAAAATGGCTTCAAGACTGCATTTTCGAGAGAAATTAGTATCAAGCATCCATTGCACAAAATAATTTAAACCCCAATACAAAAAAACTCGACAATTTCAATCACATTTTAGTGTGGGTTACAAAATGCAAATATAAATACCTTTCAAGTAAACAAATAAAGATGAAATTCGGAAAAAGAACAAAGCAGATAACAGAGAAAAGATAACAAAAAAGAAAAAAAAGTAAGAAACATCAGGTCCTGCGGAGGAGTTAGCATATCCTACCGTCTTAATTATATCATTAGTGTGTATCGTGGGAATTAAGTAAAAATGAAACTGTGGAATTACATTATGACGTACATTGTAGTTAACGTTAGCCTCTCTTCAGCTAGCTGACACACAATTTTCTAACACACAAAACAAAGAAATCTCATCCGCTGTTAGTTGTGAGATCAGTTAATCTCACATCCTTTCCTTAGCAAAAGTGTTTTAGGACATTTTATGTGTGAGAAGAAGTATCAGTCACCTTTTTAAGGCTAGACAGATACATCTGGCATCCTTGCGCTAAAATTATTTTCAAATCTGAAACTCGGAAAGTCTCGTTGGAGATAAAAATTGCTCTTGGACGTGAGATAAATCCGTCTATCCCTAACAAGTGTGAAATGTACTGTGTGTCCCGCATTTTTCGGTCATAAGTGACTGTGGTAACATGATGTAGAAAGCGTCTCTCCATACAGCTAATACACAGTTATTCTATATTTTCTGACCAAAAAGTATGATAGCTTCCACGGTGACAATGAAACCCAAATAATTGGAACATGAATTCGAATAGCTTATGAGCTGTGAATCATACACTCCGTATGCAGTGGACGCTGGAATGTTGCTACTGAAAAATTTGAAAATATATTGGAACGCTAAAATGATCACCCTTATCATAAATTTTAGTACGTGAGGCCAATTAAAAAATAATTTCAGTTTCTTATTGACTTTGTTCTGGAATTCGAGGAGGACGGACAGCTTTCATTTTTATTTTTCATGACTATTTCTTTATGAATTACCCCTAAATTTCGGGGCAAAAATAAAGCTTGAAAATCAAAATTAAAATCTGTCAAAATCTGTTAAATTCTGTCAATTTTCTTGATTTTAGGAATAAAAAAACAAGTTCGAGGAGGCAGAAAATTGTGGGACGGGCGACGATAAGATACTTTTTAAAAAAAAATTCTTTGATCTTTCCCGGTGGTCACAATTAAAAAGTGGGACTTCGTAAGAAAGATAGTACTGTATTTTTTTTCAAAGTTGAAACCGAG
>JAOXYI010374002.1:0-10072 GCA_028566495.1 Lithophaga antillarum
TTTCTGACGAAAGACTTAATTTATACAATGGTTAGTTTGACCCTCCCTTTTGTGTAGGTTTGGGGTAAAATCCCCCCTCCCTTTCCAAAATTATGGATCCGCACCAGTCAGAGGCATGTGTTGTAAAACTGCAGGTCAATGGTTAACAAAAACGTATAACGTTTACAGAAAAGTACTTGTGAATAAACGTGTCCGCCATTGTGCCAGTTTTGTAACCTTCTTTGAAGGTCGTCAGGATCTTAATTTCAAAATTTCGACTACCGCTGTTGGGGAACTTTGAAGTATCAAACTCTCACTGAGTTAATGCTTTTGTTGTTTTAGAAGAATGAAGCTTGTATCAAGCACTTATGATTTTCGAGTGCTTCACCTTGTTAAACAACAGAAGAAAACTTGGAATCTGTAGTGTCTGAGTCTGAGTTCCTCAGTGCATTTTCAGTTGCGTATCCAGTGGGGCTGGTTCTAGGTTTTAACCTCCACTTTTCCTTGAAATTTTGGAAAAAATATACACAAAATTATGCAAAATTATGCAAAATCTGGAAATATCCCACCCCATTTTCCAAAAATACTGTCTGGAAAATGCTTTTTTTAAAAATTCTTCGGACCAATGGAACTTCGGACTAATGGAACTTCGGACCAATGGACCTTCGGACTAATGGGCTTCGGACCAATGGACCTTCGGACTAATGAACCTTCGGACTATAGCACGGTCCCCAAGGTAAACAACGGTCTGTGATCGTGTCTATCGGATTTTGACTAAAATGTACGGTACGAATAAGATGCACTGAATTGTATCGGATTTTGGGATATCGAGAATGTTTATGTTCCTCTCTCTCAGAAATACATAATGTTGGAACATGATTGAGGTACAGGCATTTAATTTCAAGCGGTTGTAGTATGTTAATACTATTTTTTTTTTTTTTTTTTGCTTTAAAAATTGTAACAACTATTTACCGTGTACATTGCTTTTGTATGTCAACGAAAAATTATACTTATGGTCATGTTTCACAGGAGTTATTTCCCCTACTCCATATCAAATTTTAAAAGCTTTCTGGGGTTAAAATAGTCTAGAAATATATAGAACTAAAACTTAGCGGGGGAATTCATACCGGGATTTTTTTTTTTTTTTTTTTTTTATGAAAAAGTGTTACACCTGGTAACTTCAGTCTTCTACACATTTTGAAGTCTACCAATATTAAACGAATGTAGGGGTCAGAAATCTAAATTTTCATGAGTTTTGTTTACAGGCATGTTCTATTTACATTGACAAACTTTAAATTATAAAGCTTGTCCGTGGATATTATCTAAATTGAGCATGATGTCTGTTGAATATCATTAAGACGCAAACACAGTTCTGCTAAATTGCAGTTTTTTTTAAATTTTATTTATTTATTTATTTATTTATTTTATCGATTGATTAACTAAGACCGAAATACTGATTTAGATTGTTTGGTGGTGTGTTGTCAGTTTTAATTTGCGACAACCAGTGGTCACTGAAGCTTTAGACCCACATACATTTGAAAACCGTTCCAATATAAAAAAAAAATATTTAATCGCATCTTTATTTATTGACGGCAGTACCTTTACATGTATATTTATAATACAATCAGAAAAAAACTTTTCGCTTTTTGGGGTCTGTTTTAAAAATTATTCCAGTTGTTCTTATGGTGCCTTATTTGAAGCCGCGTTCCACGTAACGATTTGCAGGAGTTACTTCCCTTACCCCAAGTCAGCAATAATATATTCCCAGTTAATATTTACTGTGAGTTTTGTTCATGTATTGAAAAGATGCATGTACCATTATTAATACAATATGAAAAGTTCTCATAAGCTCATGCCGGTCGTACTGTGAAGGCTTTCATGTCGTTTACAAATATGTTTGTGTTTGGTGTATAGGTGTTTGTGAAATTTGTATGAACCTTTTAATTTCAACTATAATAACCAACGAACGTATTGATCGACAAGAAAAATACCAATTCATAAAGAATATTTGCTGATTTCCAATACAACTCTATAAGATTTTTCAATAAAGTGTTTTCATTGAATTCTGTGAAGTCATGCACCTTTTTCGATTGATTAACCAATGTTTGCCCTTGTCACTTTCGCACGTGAAGTATGGATGTATAGGAGAAAGTTATGAATATTCATAAAAATACCCGAATAAGTTAAAGGGAATGTTGTTATGGATTTTAAACAATTAACATTATAATTAAAACGCATTTAAGGGCAACGTTCTATTATAAAGTAGTGAAAGACTATAGCCGAGACAAAATCCATGACGTACCTTTCTATTGAAATCAACAGCAACGGTTAAATGATTATCAATATTCATAGTATTTGATTTCGGTGTTGAAATATATCGGACCTAGTGAGGAAATTTTGTGTACTTTTTCGTGTAATTAGTTACGTTAAAAATAAACTATTTTTTCTTTTGTCTAGAAGAAACAATGGAGTTTATATGACAATTTTTATGAATGACTGTACACATGAAATATCTGGATGAAAATCAACGAAAAAATTAAAAGGTGCTATTAGATTGAAATAGATCTCGATATGAATGTTGTATTTATCTTCCAGTTGTTGATTATTGTCTTCTTAAAGATAGTCCAAAACGGTAAGTTCCTTACTTAAACATTGTATAATGATAAAGATAAATATTGAAATTTGTAGTTGTAACTGATCGAACGTACATATATACAGAAGATGGAGTATACGCTTTTTGTAATTACAACAGTGTAATTCTAAATACTTTTCTACGAAAGTGTGCAGAAAGTGCAAGATAATACTGGGAAAGGGGACAAGTTTCAATTCAGTCTATCGTGGTTGGCAAAATTAAGTGTATTAATACATGTTTTATACTTCTTGATAGACGTCTGCATTTTCGTTTTCATTTTCTATGTGACGCGTATGCTGTTTTTATTATAAAAATGTATTGGGGAAAGGGGGGGGGGGTGTTGCGATTTTGCAATATCAAAATTTGGGGGATTATCAAAAATCAGCAGTTATTTTTTTTTTCTTTTGAATGGGTTGGTGTACATGTATGTGAAAAATTGTCATATTTTTATACATTATTTTTGGGGTCTACCTTTTAATTGGTATTTTGAGCATTCAGGTATGTTAAGGTATTTCAGTGGTAAGAATTTTCCTCTCTGACGAGTCTACATAACCCCCGAGATATCGATGTAGATGAACATGAGATTAACTAGTGGTAAGAGCGTTGATATTACTGTTTTTCATCATACAGTTGGAACAAGACCTTAACGCTTAAGTCATCAGCAAATTTCGTATCAAAAAATGAGAGAAAACTCATAATAAAAATACGGAATATGGGAATAAAAACTGGAAGTAATTTTATAATGAATGACAATTTTCTGTTAAATGCGCGTCAGAGTTCTAAGTGCTAACCCCTCCCTCCCACTTTACGTGATGACACAAGTCTTAACTATGATGCGCGTTCATTTAGTTTCATTCCTTGTGGAGCAAAGTATCTTAATCTTAGCAAAGACACAGCAAAAGCAGTGTGATTTTCCTTTACCATACAGAACATGTACAATGCATCTGCATTATTATTTGTCAACTACAGAGGCCAAAATGAAATATGTGTAAATCTCAGTAACTCTAAACTTATTCCAAATTATACTGTTATCACTGGAATTACATACATTTTGTTTCTCCATACTCCAACCTTATTCAAACAACACTCCGTAAAATACTGTGTACTCATTGTCGGGTTTATCAAATGTTTTCAATAAAACACAATTACCATGTATTCATCTTCGGGCATAAATTTTTTTTCAGTAAGATTTAAGACACTTCATATCCGTGTTTTTTATTGGTATCTCATACTGAGTTCCTAAATACACTGGTCAACCGCCCTTTTCAGTCTAAAGAAATAAATTGTCGTTTTGTCATGAATAACATTACTTCTCAACTCTAGACTCCTGGTCAAAATAACCATTTAATATTCTCGATTTGAAAAGTAAACATAATAAATAGGAAGCAGTTAGCAGTCATATGTTAGATCAACAACTAATGCAGTAGAAACAATCACTAGTCACATGCATGTCAGATCAGTAAAATTAAGCAATTGGAAACAATTACTAGTCACATGTCAGATCAGTAACTGGAATCCAGTGGAAACAATTACTAGTCACATTTCAGATCAGGAACTGTAATCCAGTGGAAACAATTACTAGTCACATGTCAGATCAGTTACTGTAATCCAGTGGAAACAATTACTAGTCACATGTTAGATCAGTAACTGGAACCCAGTGGTAATAATTACTAGTCACATGTTAGATCAATTACTGTAATCCAGTGGAACAATTGCTAGTCACTTGTCAGATCAGTGATCGTAATCCAATAGAAACAATTACTAGTCACTTGTCAGATCAGTAACTGTAATCCTGTGAAAATAATTACCAGACACATATCAGATTATTAGCTGTAATCAGGTGAAAATAGTTGGACTGCCAATCGCATGTTAGATCAGTCACTGTAATCCACTTGAAACAATTACTAGTCACATGTCAGATCAAGAACATTAACCAACTGGAAACAATTGCCAATCACATGTAAGATCAGTAACTGTAATCCAGTTAAAACAATTACTAGTCACATGTTAGATCAGTAACTGTAATTCAGTGAAAGCAATTACTAGTCACATGTCAGATCAGTAACTGTAATCCAATGGAAACAATTACTAGTCACATATCAGATCAGTAACTAATCCAGTTAAAACAATTACTAGTCATATGTTAGATCAGTAACTGTAATTCAGTGAAAACAGTTACTAGTCACATGTTAGATCAGTGACTTTAATCCAGTAAAAACAATTAGTAGTCACATGTCAGATCAGTAACTGTAATCCAGTTAGAACAATTACTAGTCACATGTTAGATCAGTAATTGTGATCCAGAGAAAACGATTATTAGTCACATGTCGAATCAGTAATTGACTGAAAAAATTACTAGTAGCACGGAAGACCGGTAACTGTAAATCCAACAGAAACAATTCCTAGACCTACGTCAAATCAGTAATTGTAATCTTACATTAGGGTCTGTGCTCCACTGGAAACAACTGCTAGTCACAGATTAGGTAAGTAATAGTATCCACAAAATATTGACAAGGATATTAATGATTCTGTATGGAAATTAGATTGGTGGGGAATGAATCGGTTTCCGCTGTACATGTATAACTTCTACTAGAGGGTTCGAACTGAATTTTGCTATTATGTTCATACTGGGAAAGAAAATGCCCTATTGATTTAGAATTGTATCGCATTGCATCGATTATCTTCTCTTGATAGGATGTCTTATTTTGCCATATTTTGCGAGATATCAAGTAAAGTTTCTTTATATTACTTATTTTTATGATTAATGTGTAAAATGTTTTATTTTAGTATGAAGTAAGTACATTTAGAGAATACAATCTTCTACCACAAAATAAGAATTCATTTCCCATTGTGATTACAAGCTATCGCATATATGTTTGTATCACCAATATTCAGCTATATCGTGACGAGGAATTTTAGGAAAAAATGTATTGGTTAAAAAGAGTTGGACTACCTGGGTAAGGAAATACTTGACTTCCACTAGGAAAAAGGATACAACCTGTGGACAATTTAGCAAAGGCATCGGCGAAAAGAGCCTTCTCTTCAAAACTGTGCGAATGGATCGTTAACATAACGGATCATGGCAACCTTCCAAATAAAAAATCTTGGATTTAACGTCCACAGTCGATGCACCGATCGGCTGTATGGGAATAAAAATATCACAATTTTGACATGAACGGCCACTGATACACATTATATATCACATAAGTTTTACAATAAATCTTGTGATGTGAATGCATTAGGTTTCTTCTTCTAAATTTCACAGTTAAAAAATCCTTTCGTTTCTATTTGACCATAATTATTGTTACAATGTACTATATATGCCGGAAGTTCAGGAATATTATGGACATGTATTAAAAAATCAGTATTTAGGGTAACATCAAAGAGTTGTATGCCTCTGGTAGTATCAAGTGAAGTTACCAACAATTCGCTGATTTTTGTTTTGTCATGTTCGTCAGATTTCTGCTTTGATTTCATGAAAGGTTGACATGTCGTTAATCTTGAAAAACAACAATACAATATTTAAATAAAAATATACTTCCGTAAGCAATCATGGGATGAATGTTTTCTGCGGCACTATTTACAATAAAACTGTCTTATAACGAACACAGATTTAACGAATTTACGCTTAGTACGAACCTTTTCTCTAGTCCCTTCTATTACCAATCTATAGAAAAACTGCATGGATAAAGCGAATTGCGCGTATCACTAACAATTTTTATGGTCCCGAGAGGTTTGTTATAAACGAGTTTTACTGTACTCACTTCTATAAAATAAAATAAGTAAATGCTGAAAAAAAAGTTAATCCCGTAATATTCTGTTCATATTCTGTAACAATTCACATGTACTCAGTGAAATTTCTGAAAGATAGAAAAACCTGTATCTTGCGTAAAACTTCACAAAAAACATACAGCATATGTTGTGTTAATTTCAATATTATGTGATTGAATGATTCATTTGATGTTCATAAATACTGGTTATCGCCACTATTTATCAGTAAGTTCTATAGGTATACAATTTAATAATACATATACGAATACAGTGAAGTGTTGAAAAGCATTGATGTAAACGTAAATATAATTCTAAATAAATATTGTTCTCTTTTATCATTTTTCCAAGGATACGACTTCTTATATTGATCTCTATTTAAAACTGTCCTCACGGACTGTGAAAAGATTTGTTAAATAGGTTTTCCTGTTAATTATCGATACTGAAATGAACGGCTTATTAATTACATTTGTACAGTCTGATGAAACAGAACCCTAGACAATCACGTTTTGAAGATTCAAACTACATGCAGGTATACCCTTTACAATGTTCGATCGCGATCGACTGTAATGCATCTTGTAACAGAGAGAACACATAGTTACAGCACCTTTTGGGAATGAACGAAAAGCAAAAAGAAAAGGAAAAAGAAAAAATAGTCGCTTAAAAATGAATGAACATCTTGCGTTTACGATCAACGACTTTACAAATATAACAGATTTTACAGGAGGGACAGGCAGGGCAGAAAAAGGAATTACCTGTTAAGAGTAGCTTTTAGACTTTGTGCGGCTTGTTTTTGATATTTTGATTTGGAGGATTGTTTTGTCCAGCGATAACTACATATGCTTGCATATCTAAAAACCTTACGTTTGTTTACACTTGAGTCTCAAAAACAGTTTTAAATACGAGGTTCACCGATAAACATGATAAAAAACTAAAATTATTCACACACGTACAATGACAGTAAAGCAACTGCGCAAATGTGAAAAAAAAAAAAAAACAAAAAAACAAAAAACAAAAAAAACCTCACTTTGTTATGAAAAGAAACCCGCTGTTAAACGCATTACTAATTGCACTGCATGTTTCTTATAAAATTTTCACAATCTGATGGGTTGAATTGTACACAGTACCAATATAGAGATATTTATTTTTTTCGACAGCCAGATTTGAATTATGCATTCGAATATCTTAAGTATAATCCTTTTAATATATTTCAAACTGGAGGGTTGTGACGTGAAATTAATGAACGTGAACGAATAAAAAACATATTTGTATTCACTTTCTGTTCATTCCTACGATAAATAAAATTCATTCTCTCAGTGGGAACCCTTGTATCATCGTCTTACATTCAAAGCAGCAAAATGAGTATAATTGTTGAACGATAGTCCGGTTAACAGGTTAAATCCTGAAAATTATATCTTTTATTCGTTATACATTTTATCAGAAGAATTAATGATCTTTACATTTAAGAACAATTACTAAGATTGACATCAAAGATACCAATTCCTGTGTGTTTGAAAATTAGCAGATGCAAATCCATTAAATCACTCGAAATAAATTATTCAAACAATATACTTATAGCGCAGAAAAGGCATGTTTGTCAGTGATTTATATTTGTAACTGGACCAAGTATCTTCGTTAGAAGGAAACTGACATCACAAAGCATTTGTTTTTACTCTCAACGTTTGGTGAAATTTCTTTTTGATTCGACATGCTCGTTTAGTCCTATTTTGTTGTCTTGTGCTGTCACGATTTCTTTTAACAATCTCTTAATTGTTATTCCGCTCTTGTTTTACGTAGAATATGAACAAATGTTACAGAAACCAAAGGTTGATAGATAAATAAATACATTTTTCATTCTGAAGCATACTATTGTTAGGAATTTGTGATGATTGTTTCTGGGTATGCAGTAACGTACAAATATGAAAAGGGACGTTAAAAACTAAATAATTGTACATATAATCACCTTCATTTGTGATAGATAATATAAAAGTGGAACTCGCTGTTGAATACTTCATTATTTTATTGCAAGTACTTACCTGTTTAGAAGTGTTTTTCTGTGGATGTGGTTTGATATTTTCTTTTGATCGTAGCTATATTTGATCATGTTGACACAGAGACCATTGACAAACAGACATGTCATAAACCGGACTACAATGTGACAATACACGCTAAAAGGGTAGAACTTAACTAACTAGGCAGTATGCAACATGATTTGCTGGTGTACAATATCATTAAAAATTGATAAATTCTTGAAAAAAGTATGAGACGCGGAGAACTTTGTGTAACGGTAGCGTTGAAATAATTAACACAGAAGTTACATATTTCAGAGAATCGATTGCTTAAACAATCAATGTTAGCATGAGGTTACATAAAATGTTCATACAACTAAAAGTCTTCAAGGTAATAAAGAAAGTGATAAATTGGTATCAATTAAGATATGCTCTCTTGTATATGTAGCAAATATATCAGATTTTACATTCAGAAGTAGTCTGAGAATAATTCTGTGTGAAAGAAGACAGGGACAATTATACGATTTATAAACGATTTTTTTTTTTCAAAATTAGATTTCGTTCTTACAGCTGGTATATGCTTAAGGCTATGTCATCGATAGACTGTACGATATACAACGATGGAGAGGAGAAACTAGGTTTAATGCGGTTAATATTATTCCCCCACATTGTTTTCATCTTGAACTCCATTCCAAGTTTTGAATTAATCCTTTTAAGGTATCCACGTTAGGTAAATGAGTGCATTGAGTATCAATAGTCAAAGCCAGACAAAACAACCAACGAAATTTAATCGTAAACGATAATAAAACTCCAATGAATCAATAAATTGTTTAAATCTTTCCTTGTACGTGAAATGTAAATCAAATATTGAAATAAATGTTGCCAATGATAATATCGAACATAATGTTCTTTGTCTTTGAATTGGCAAATTAAATACCAAACCGATTTAAAAATACATTCAATTATGCGATAAATATGTTCCTTTCCTAATATGAAGGTATTAGCATTTCACTATCCGAAATCTCCTTAGTCCGAAAATTCAGTAGTCCAAAGTTAGGACTAGTGAGGCTTCAGACTAGTAAGTCTTGAATGACCATTGGTCTGTTGGTTCACAAGTCCTAATGACCATTAGTCCGAATTCCTTCGGATAAGCGAACTTTCTATAAAGTGAAGTAGTCCGATATGCACACTTGTTAGAGGTAGCCTCAAATTAATTTTGTTGTTTTTCGAACAAATGAATCTTCGGATAGATGAATCTTCAGATCAAGTAAACTTCCGACTTTTTACCTCTCGGACCAGTGAACCTACGTACCAATAAACCGTCGGGTTAGTGGGATGATCCACATAGTGTTGTGACGTGTGCAGACTGTTTTTATCTTTTCACATAGGCTTATGATATTTGGCTTGTGGGTATATCATTGTAAGACGATGTGTCCCGTACCATCATGACCCACATATGACCTTGAACTTTGACATGAAGGTCAAATTATTGGTTCAGCCTTGTCCAGGCCAGAACTTTTTTTATCTCTTCACACAGACCTATGATATTTTGCATATGAGTATATCAGAATAAGACGATGTGTAGCGTACCATAATGATCCACATATGACCTTGACCTTTGACCTGAAAGTCAAATAATAGGTTTTTTGGGCAAGTAAGCTTGTCCGGGCCAGAACATTTTTTT
>JAOXYI010374113.1:0-10071 GCA_028566495.1 Lithophaga antillarum
GATATTCTGCCACTGTCATTTGCGTAAGCTTCGAAGACTTTTTTCTTGGAAGAGTGGCATCGGTCTACTAGAAAAGGATGAATTCTTATGATTTATATCAACGATATCGCGTATAGATGTACCTGTATTACAGAGTTCACGATTTCGAAATATTCAAGTAAATAAACATGTATGTAAAACAGTAAATTCCTGCATACGCCACTGTGAAATTACGTAATTTTATCTAATGTGAAAACGAAAAAAATCACTGCATAAAAATATCAGTTTTGTTGGCGTGTATAAAAAATACTAACATTTAATATGTCAACGTGTTGTCGCTGTCATTAATAACATAACATTGTTTCGCTGGAGATTAATGAATATCAACTGTAAAAACAGATTAGAATAATAAATCTTATTCTATCTGCACCATATTGGCGAAAAATTCAATAAATGTCCATTTAATCCGAGTACTAGATCAAGTATCACGTTCTATTTTGTCTTTTGATTTTTGTCATTCTTGGGTTGGATAGGATGGTGTGTCATATTGTGGAACTTCATTTTGATATCTGTACTGTTATATAACAGAGTAATTATGGTAGATTTCCAGTGTTTTCATTTCTAAACCATCTCTCTCTCTTCCTGAAATTTTATCTTATAGAAAGTTTTAGAAGTCTTCATAAAGGTTGACATATGGTTTATACCGATAGTGTAAACCCGGGGTGTAAACAACTTTTGCATTGCATACAACACCAGTCGTGATGTACCATTCAAAACAAATGCACAATGGCGACCTAAACATTTTGGCAACCTTGTTTGAATAGCCGACTTGACTAAAGCAAGCCACTGTCCAAAAATCTTCAATAACTAAAATAAACTTTACAAATAGCCTATCAGCTGCAACAGATCATCATCAAAATGTATTCGTATCTGTATAATCCATTATAACGAATGCATTCCGATCTAGATACATGTATAATAATAATGATACAATATAATTGTGAGGAAGGGATAAAGCTAAAGGTTGTACTTCAGTAAAAAAAGTCCCCTTTATTCCCATGTCAATCACTTTTTAAAAAAAATCCTATGTCTTTTTTGTCTTTCAAAATTGGAAAGTTTCAATATTTTCATGGTAAAATAGAAAAGTGCAAGATATTTTTACACCATTCAAAAATATTGTCATGCGGCATTTTTGAGGCTTTCACATGGCATTGTTTATAAACATTGCAGGATCGCACTAAATTTTTACTACATTTTTGATAGCTACCCAACATTTTTTATCTCCTGTGAATTATTCATCTCATATTTCATCTACCTTACTTTTATTTCTTTTACACCTGTTAACATGTAGCTTTTGAAAAAACTGACTGTACTTCATTAACTGCCAATCCAGTGACACAGCAGGATTTAGAGTGAAAATGAAAGCTCTCCCCAGCAGAGGCGTGGCTTGAGCTGATTGATTTTTACTGAAGTACAACCTGTTATTTATGCCACATGATCAAAGTTGGTATTAAAGTATAACCTGGATGTACAATGTATTTACCAGGAAAAACGTAGTCCCGGGAACGTAGTATAGTACTAATGTCCCAATTCAATACAGTTCGAAACCTTATCGAAACCGAGACAGAAATCAGGTACTCAGGAAGGATAATTATATACTGATCGAAACACGACATCTATCATAATATCACAAGGTCAAAGTTAATGTAAAGTGATACCTGCGATGCACGATGACACGGGGAGAATTCTAACGTTACAATCCAATTCACCGAGTAGAGTTCAAATGTTGCAATCCATCATCATACTTTAACTTCTATATAAACCGAGACTTATTTTAGGTACTATGGAAGGGTAAATATATCCCGATTCGTCATTATATCACAGGCTCAAAGTCTATGCTTAAGTCATAACCTGGGTGTGTAACGCTAATAAAACAAAACATTCGAACTCCTACAAAAATCAAGAATTACATCAAGTAATCTAGAAAGGTAAGTAAATACTGTGCCTTACATGGCGCCCGTCGTGATATCACAGACTGAAAGTCGATATAAAATTGTAACCTAGGTGTACAATGCACTTTTGTTAACAAAGCAAGGTACATACGTTTTGTCAGTGAATTAATGCATCAATATAGCACTAGTGAAAGTCAATTGTAGATTCTGAGAATTAAACCCTATCTTAGGTAAAAAAAAAAAGGCTTTTGGAATTAAACATAGATTTTCGAAAAGTGACTAAAAGTAGGCCTGGAACACCACATCTTCTGTTGAAAAAATTCTGAAACTTTCTCCTTTTAGAAAACTAAGAACAGCTTCCAACCCTTCCACGACCATAATAAGTTGTTCCTGTTTGATTTGTGTTTAACGTCATTTCTCTAATATTTCAGCTGTAACATGGCTGATCAACTATGCATTATTTCGCTTTTGTTTAAATTTATTACGATCAAAATAGATAGGTAATTATTCAATTTCCATTCTCCTCAGTTCTGTATGCTGGAATTGTATCGTCTTATAAAACAATGTCAACCTCGTTGTATCTGACATCTAATCACCTTCAATATGAAAAGAAAAGGTTTTCATTAAATTATTATACTTCGAAAAAAGTAATATACTACCTGTCCTATCCAACATTTGCCAGCCAAGTTCCGTCGTTAGACAAAACTAAGCCTAAGTGCTTATGCTCATTTACAGTTTCAACAGTATTATCATTCATTTTAAGTTCGGGATGAATCGGTTTGTTAGTTTTCCTCGATATAATCATAGTATGAGTTTTTTGTGCGTTGAAGGTAACTAACCACTTTTCTGACCACTCATGAATTTTTTCCAAGTCGCGATTTAAAACTTCCGCTGTATCAGAAGGATTATCTACTATTAAATATAAGCTAGTATCATCAGCAAAAAGCTTAATAGTTGAATGAATATCAGTTATAATATCATTTATAAATATAATAAAAAGAAGAGGTCCAAGTATGGATCCCTGGGGAACACCTGCATCAATATTTTGCCATTCAGAACATTTATTGTTAATAACTACACGCTGATTTCTATCATATAGGTAATTTTCAAACCAATGTAACAATTCACCTTTAATACCAATTGCTTTCAATTTTTGAATTAACCCTTTATGCCAAACTCTATCAAATGCTTTACTTATATCACAAAATATTACCCTTATTTCTTTTCCATCATCCAGAGCCTTCCCAAATTCATTTGTAATACTTAACAATTGGTTGATAGCAGAGTCACCTGGTGTAAATCCCGATTGATTTGGAGTAATAATATTATGTTCTAATAGATAATTATGTACATGTTTAAAAACACACCTTTCCATAACTTTACCCAGTATACTAATAAGTGAAATTGGTCTATAGTTTCTTACATCACTAGGAGATTCTTTTTTGAAAACAGGAATGACATTTGCATACTTCCAATCAGAGGGGAATTTACCAGTTAATAGGGACATATTAAATAATTTACACAATGGTTCTTTTAAGATACCACTCGCTTCTTTCAATAATCTAGGATTGATAAGATCAGGACCCATGGCCTTAGAGATATCTAATGTTTTAAGAACATCCTCGATTTCTGTTTCGTTGAATCTTAGAGACTGTAATTCATAGCTGGGTAATTCATCTAGACTCGGTAAAGTGATGTGCGAATCGTTTAGTTCACACTGTTTGCAAAAATATTTGTTAAATAATTCAGCCTTTTCCTTATCATCATCTATAACATCATGATCAGTTTTGATAGGGGGTATTGAATTTTTGTTATTGTTACCCATTAGAGATTTTACTAGCTTCCACCAATTTTTTGTATTAATTTCTTCGTTTATTATCTTATTCGAAATGTTTTCGTAGTAATCGTTTTTTGCATTTGACACAAGAAGATTACATCTATTTCTTATTTTCCTAAACTTTTCCCATTGATAGGGACTATTTCTTTTTTTAGCCTTTTTATGAATTCTGTTTTTTCTTCGAATTAGTTTTTTGATGCTATTTGTGATCCACGGCGGATCATCTTTTTTTACATTTATAAATCTATTAGGAATCACATTATTAGCAATGTTAAGAATTTTACGAGTAATATTCTCTGTTGACTCATCAACATTATTATCAACTAACAGTGAATCCCAGTCAACTTCAGATAATTGTTGACGGAATGATTCATAATCACCCCGATCGTACAAATATATTTTACGCTTATATGGTGTAAATGAGTTTTTAGGATGATTGATAAATCCTATTATAGGTAAGTGATAACGGACCTGATCAATTAAAGGGGCACCAACTTCGGTATAAACTATGGTCATTGGATTACTCACTATTATTAAGTCTAGTAACGAGGAATTATTTTCCGTAAAATATGTATTTTGACTGATCAATTGATGCAGGTTGTATTGGGTTAATAAGCTTCTTATCCTATCGTTCGGGTTATTAATGGCTTGATTAATATTAAAATCACCAGTAACTATAATATCCTTAGTAGTATTGAGGGCTAATTCTAACGATTGGCCAAAATTTTCCCAAGTTTGTAGATTACTGTCGGGAGGAATATAAAAGGTCCCATACAGATAAGTTTTCTTTTTCAGCTTAATTTCTAACCAAATACCTTCCAAATTTCCAACATATAAATCAGGGCGCGGAATACAATTAATATTTTGTTTAACATACACAGCAACTCCCCCTCCGACACGGTCTTTTCTATCATTACGAAACAGTTTGTAGTTTGTAATAGAAACTTCGTCATTATTTGTCGAGGTACGTAACCAGCTTTCAGAAAATGACAAAATGTCGTGACAGTTGTATTCAACTGCAATTTGATTTAATTTAGGTCGGATGCTTTGAACATTTAAATGAAGAAATGAAATCGTTTTTTCAAGTAATAAACTAAAGTTGTCTGAACTAACACTACTATCTAAATCATTTAGGAGGTTACCTGGACCGGGATTTAGTTCAACTCCAGCAATTATTAGAAGAAGATTTAGTACAAAACACAAAAATACCATTTTAATCGCAAGAGAACAACAGAGCACAGATTTTACGGACACTGAACGTTTTGTTCCTGGTTGCTTGTTAACCATTGGACTGTTACTAAAGTGTGCATAATATGGCAGATTCAGTAAAGTTATCAGTGGCATAACTTTCAAACCGTAACGGAATAGTAAGTTTGCACAAATTACATCAGAACGTGAAAGGCGCTTATTTTTCTTTACGGAACGCGAAGTCGAATAAAATAAACCTATTCTCTCTCGACTCTGTACAAAATGAATAGCCATTAAGTTATACTGGTGTTCACTAATACCATAGAGGAGTCCAGAGAGATAGGTAAAGCACTGTGACCTAGGTAAGTAGTAATCAAATTTACCTCTTCATGATATAAAGTGCAAAGAAAAAGGGGAAATTTAATAAATGGGCTGATGTGCAGAGTGTAAACAAAAAGAAGTGATGATAGGAGAAAAATAACAGGGGCCAAAGTCATAATGAGAGGAATTTGGAGTTTTGAGACGTCTATAGTTACAGTTAGCGATAAATTACAAATATGTTACAGCCAATAAGCAGAAGAAATACATAAATATACGAAGACATGTGGAAGAAATACGTTGAGGTATCAAGACATATAAATTATAAATAATACAAGGACATACTATGTGAAAACGGATCAACAAATGAAGATAATAAATAAATAAAACGAGAAAAACAAATTAAAAAAAAAAAAAAAAAAAAAACCAACAATTTCCACATTACACAGCATATCATACTAATAATGTTTCAGTAACACATACCACTGTTTCTCAAGATAAATGACATTATTTGAGAAAGACGTGCTAAATAAAAAAATAAACGAAATTCAAATAAAACTCGATCATTTAGTTAAAGTAGTCTATTTACAGTAAAAGTTACAGAAGGGTTATGGGTTATGAATAATATACATACACCCTGCTATTCGATAGTGAAGTAGTCAAACAAACTTATTTAGCTCGAGTTACTTTGTTCGTTAGATTTACACATCTCACTCTTTATATGTAAGTATTACAACTGAAAAATACACACGTGCAATACAAATATCAGTTACAGGAGAGTGTTGTGAAAGAAAAACATTTTAACTCCTTTGCGCTTGTATGTGTGAATAAAACGAGAGACATCCAATTGTCAACAACACGTATGGGAATAGTAGACTCAGTTACCAATAAATTTCACTGTACCACATGTGCACTTGTAGTTTAGCCATACATACACCTATTTATGTGTGAATAAAACGAGAGACATCCAATTGTCAACAACACGTGTGGGAATAGTAAACTCAGTTACCAATAAGTTCACGGTACCACATTGTGCACTTGTAGTTTAGCCATATATACATCTATGGTACATGCAAAATCAAAATACATGACTGAGGATCGCATGTGCATTAGGTAGAAATCACCCAAGGTTTGTATATTTGTACTACAAAGAAGTGGACGTGTACCCGAATTTGAATCTTATACGATTAGCTGAGATCGTTGACAATAACAAATTTGACAGCTTGCAGGAGCCGTAATTATCATAAACTAAGTACCTCTATAGTGCTACTGTTAAATCTTTTCAGGTAAGTGACTTTAACATGTTTAAAAAGGTTCACAATCGACTATCATTTGTGGTGAGTGTTATGTATGAAAAGCATTTCAACATCTCTGCGCATGTGTGGATCATACTACAAATCCAGTTGTCCGATAATAACATCTTACGAAAAAAAAAAAAAAACAAAAAACAAAAAAAACAAAAAAAAAACATGGATAATGAATCACTTTGTCTCTATATAAAAATTACATAGGATGAGTCAAAATGTAAATTTTAACAAAAAGGTTTCTCTGTGATAAATATACTACGAGCAAGTGCACTTGAGTGAGACACATTTTACCAGAATTTACCATTATAGATTTTGAATGGCTGAAAGCATTGACTCGTGTAAATTTCCCACACAGAATACACATTCCCTAATTACCATAAATAGTACTACTACTGTAGTACTATTAATCAATGATCTATTTGATAAGTGGGGTGTATGTGTAAACAACTAAAGAATATAAACAACTCTCTCTCAAAAAAAGCAGACTACAGTGTTAAAGAATATTCAAGAGAATTGAACACATTACTTCACAAAAGATTATACTGTTCACAAAATTGAGACTATATTTTTTCAATTAGTATTCAGAGACACATTTACTGGCCATTAGGTTACATACTGGAATTCAACTGACATCATCTGGAACATCATAGTTTAAGTTGAGAATTTCAACGACGCGTACAAGATCCTCCCGTGTTTTTACTGCGTGTATACGGTCACTTTCGTCTTTAATTAGAATCTTTCCGTAGACTGTCCATGTTTGCTTGACCCTTATTGATGTTGCAATTTGCCGTGCATGATAATACAGATTACTTCTGATCCGTGTAAGATCTTCATTTATGTAGATTTTTTTAAATGTAGTTGATTGTTTTAAGTTCTTGCTACATTTCAGAATTCTTTGTTTGATTATCGTGTTTTTCAGACGAACCATGATCTGTCTAGGTCTTACAGGTCGTGACGACGATTCTACCTGCTGAGGTTTAGGACCATTCCTATGTGATCTTTCAACATCACTCAACTCAAAATCTGGGTCAATTTCTGCCATTAGTTTATGAACTATATCGTTCGTGTTTTCATCTTCGGTTTCCTTTACGCCAGAAATGCGGATTAAACTGCGCCTACTGTATTGTTCAATATCGTCAATCTTGTTCTGAGTTTTATGTTATCATTTTCTAACTTATGGATTCTATCAATTAAAGGCTGTGTTTTGACCAATATGAGTTTTTCAATGTTGTGTTGGAATCGCCTTTCGACCGCATCAGCGATTCGTTCTACATCGGAATCTGACAGTGGAGCAGAGAATAGGCCAGTTTGTATAAAACTGTTTGGTACACTTTGCGTATTTAATTTGTCAGAGTTTTCATCCATGATGAATATATCGTCAGTGCTAGTTATTGTTTTGGCTTTTTTTATTCTTCTTTTTCTGGAGGTGTAGGTTGACTAGTTCTTTGATGACGTTTAACAGATGAAGTTTGCGACATTTAATTATAAGATAAATAAGAGAATCTATACTCGAAATTCAAACTGTACAAAAGGCAGGTGTGCAACAAGTAAACAAAACAACTTACATAGTTCGTGAGTAGTTTTCAAAATTGAGAGTCCGTGGTCACACAAATCCTTGCCAATACATTATTTTGAGTCAGCTCAATACACAAGAAATTTATTGTAGTGTTCTTACAACCATATCACAACTTCTACATGTCAAAATTTAAAAGTTCAAAACTCCAAATTGGGTTTTTAAGGGATTTTTTTTCCACATTTTGTTAAGCTCCAAAAAATGTCAACAGTCCACCCCGAGCATGCGCCTTTTTTAACTTTCAAAAATAATGAAATATTACCTCTCCCCCTAAGAAAATGACCAAAGATTTGTCATTTTTGGCAATTTTTTGAATGTAATTATTGGTTTTATTCATCATTTGTGTAAATATACATGTAATGCCCTTTTGATAAATATTATAGACAAAAATTATTTTAGGTTTGAATGGATAATGTGTGGTTTCTTTAATTATTATATTACTAGAATATACTAATTCAAATGAAAATGGATTATACAAACTTCGAGCCTGAGATCATCCATATTTTACAGTTTTATGGCTAGAACCAAAGCATTATCCATTCACATTTATACAAGATCACTTGTATTTGCAATTTCTATCAATAGAGCATTATATACATGTACAATAGCTATGAAACCTTCCTTGCTGTCAACAATTGTCCAAATATGATGCAAACTGTAGGTTAGTTCATTTTTCTAAGGGGTAGGGTACAGTTTTAGCAATTTTAAATATGTTAATAATACGCAAAGTAGAATATTATGACTTATTCATCTATGTGGTGTAAAGGTATGTGAATAGCTGAAATAAAAGATTATAAATGCCAACATTATAAGACTATGGTAGTTCAAAGGAAACTGAGGGATAAACTCTTACAGTCGGGGCATTATACTTACGTAAATGATCTATAACAGCGTTTGTTTTAAAAAATAAACGTAGATAAATCAGTACACTTTATTTTTTCGCAGTTTAGGGGGCAAAATACGGGCCTTAGCGTACCTCCTACTTTAGCAGGGGAATGAAACGATTTCAGTTCTGTCAGCTAACAGATAACACTGAATATCAAAATCAGATATGCATTTTTAAGCCTGTATCCTAAGCTTTTTGTTGATATCGTACGTGACCCCCTTTGCTGACATAAAAAGTCCTGGGAGTGCACGGTAGGTCTATCAAGCGCACGGACTAATATCTGCTGGTGCAAAACAACAAAATAGGATTAACAAATTAATATACCCCAGGTCTTTACGTCCAAGTCTTCTGCAAATAGAACAAAAATTCCGTCAAGTATAATATCGAGTATAATTTTATTAAAACAGTGCACTAGTACGGAAAAATATGAAATTAATTCCAAATATTCCCTTAACGGATTTCGTTCCTGCATCAATCGGAATTTCGAGATGGCGGCGGTAGTACGAGGGTTCCAAATACGGAGCTTTCTCCACAAAGAGATTGAATGGTTAGCCATTCATGAGACTTGATCGCCAGTGGAAGCCATTTTCAGGAGACCATAGAGCGTGGAACAGTTTTTGCTTGGTAAAAGATGAGTTAGAGGCGATGAAATATCGTAAATGCATATTTAATATTTAAGTACTCAGTTGGTTAGTAAGGTATCGATTATTCTGTCTAAGGATACATTTAATCATTTTAGTTACCTCATAATGCTGTGGGTTTTTCCGAGAGTAAGTAATTTCATTCCGTATTTTTTCATAATTTATTATCAACATACTTATATTTATTGAATTTGAGAAATTGCTTATGTCAAAATACATCTAGATTATATTCAGCTATCAATTTTGTACTTTGTCAGTAAGTGTCTGAGTCTCTCATTCGAGTAAACAGGCCTTTTCGCTCTCATCAAATACATCTCACATGCTCCTTTAAAGTCGATTATATATGAAGTGTTGACTAAATCCCATCTAAACGTATTTTAAAAACTGTTA
>JAOXYI010374224.1:0-10071 GCA_028566495.1 Lithophaga antillarum
GGACAAATATGGTAATTATTTAGGTCGAACCGTCCTAAAACCTACATTTTTTTGGTGCTGTTCCTTTTCCTTCCCCATGGTAAATGTGTATATTTAGTGTAATGACATTTCAAAGTATAAAATTCTTGTAGAGTACAATTCTTTTTTACTATTTCATAATATTTCTTCTTTCCGACCTTTTATATATTTTAATGGGATAAAAATATGAAATGCTCAAGAACTTAAAAATGAAAACAGCAAGGTGTGCGCACGTGCCAAAGATATTTGTTCTAATTAGAACACATATTTGTTTACATACCGAATACACCACGTCATATTAGAATTACCAACTAGTTAATATTCTTAGTTTATATTATTTTTGAAGTATAAGAGAAGGAGCTGTACCTCTTTCTTGATTAAGATATAAGCTCCGGTAAAAGTTTTAATGATAATTGACAGGAGCTATTCTTTTTTGTAAATATAAGATTTTAGTTGCATTTCAGGGTCATCTTCATATCTGTAGTTTGTCAGCTAAAACTGTATAATTAATTAACTACACTCCAAAGACGTATCATTTATTTCTGGGCCCCCCAGAAATACTATTACATTTCATCAAATCTTCATCGATTTCCACAAAAGTTTAACAGCAGCCTTCTTATAATCAAGAGAATACATAATACAAAAAACAAGTATGTACTTAGAACTACTGCAGCCCTGTCAGAGTCAAAAGTTTGTTCGACAAATCTTATATGAGTGAATTTAATTATATTACTCGCACTACACTCGGAAAGCGATAGTATAAGCATACGTGGTAAAGCTCGTCCGTCATGTATAAAAAGGTTACAACAAAAAACGTCGGTAAGAGTTAGTCTTAAACTCTTCTTAACAGTAAGCGATCCAAGAGGGCGGTAATACCTTTTACCGTCAAGCGTCAAACCCCCTATTTTCGCTACCGTTAGCGTCATATGGACCTAAAATTCTTACCGGTGTGATCCGTTAGCTACCGTTAGCGTCAAATTGAAAAAAATATTGTTACCGTTATTTTGAGCAAAAATTACCACGATTCGTCATACATGGTACCCCATTACTACCCTAATGCAAAGTAGTGTCGACCGATGCTCTCTCTGTATTGGTTGATATGAGTTCCCATAACTTGGTAATACCAGAGTTATTCGTGCAAAATACGAGAGAGCTACATTGTAAGTAAGTGAATAAGTGATGAAAGGTTTGAAAACGGCGTGTGCAAGAACAAGAAAGACATAGAAAAGGAAATATATGAAGATAAACATGTGTTTGATTGAGGAGGGTACGTAGAAGTAGAAGTAAATTTAGCAATGATAATGATGAGATAATGTGAATGAGGCAGATTTTCTCAATCTTTCTCTAAAATGTCATCAATAGCATATAATATGGACACATATCTAAACAATACAAGAACACATGTACAGTATAAGACATAGGTAAGTACAATTATTGTACTATGTATATATGGCATGAGATATAAATAATTACAAGTTATCTACAAATAATGACGATATACATGTAAATATCAGCGAATAATCGCACATAAAATAAAACTACTCAAAAATATATTTATATGGGAGCAGTTAACGAACATTGATTTTAATTTACATCTAGTATAATTAGCAAATATCACTAATTAATCACGTATTCGATCGTGTATTATCACAACTTTCTGCTTCACACATGTAAATGAAAGTATGAATGAGTTAATAATGCGTTAAACTAGCTTACACGACTTAATAAACAAACCCATGTGAAGCAAGTATCCGTGGGAAAAGAATAAGGATTGGTCAATAAAACACAAAAGATGATCTTGACACGCAATGGAATGTTACTACTATACTGTTCATAGTAAAGCAGTATAACAAATTTCTACACTAGATGTATTCGGATAGAAGAGATTTAAAAACTATTACATGCACAACAAAAGTAATATAAGACGCTGAATTTAAACTTTTATGTATTAATGAGTTTAAGACAAAATAAGAGTACGGAAAAAAAATGAAAATTTTGATCTTAGATGTCAAGTTGGATGACAAAATATCATATTGGAAAAAGTCAGTTAGCGCAATCGTAGTAGATCATTCAGATCAAAGAGACCGCAAAATTAACTTATTTACCCACTTATCTGCTACATTATCAATTAAACACAGATAAACCGTCACTTCTTGATGAGTTTATTTGAACATCTCTTTGATACAAATGAATAGCTATTTATTTTTTCTACTCTTCATCAATTCCACATCACCTGGGCGATCACTGTAGCTACAGTTAAACAGTACATCAGCTTCATGGTCACTCTAAACACCTATTAAATATTTTGTCTAATTGGTGATTCACTGTCTATTTATGATATTAAAAAAATATTTTACAACATACATCTTTGCAATACATAAAGCACCAATTTTTCATTTACCGATATTTTGCTTATCCTCGCATCCAGATTCATGACATGACCGAAGTCTTTCCGATTTTGAGATACAAGGGGTCAAGGTGGCGCAAAATATAGGAATTTTGTATTTTTTTACCGACTTTGAGGCATTTTTCTTGAGTTTGTATGGTAATAAAGGTTAAGGATAATATTAGGGTTCTGGCCCCTACGTTTTCTTTAAAAGCAGCCAAAAGGTTTTTTTTAAGTTTTGTTCCAGGATTTTTATTTTTAGTCCAATTTTTGTTTCCATTTTTGTTATTGATTGCCTTCAGTGATATGTTAACATATTGTAGGTAAGTATTTCCTATTTTAAGATAAAACAGGTCCAAGGGACGAATTTTCAATTTTGTAAGGTATAGGGATGTTTACTTTTCATCCGAATTTGATCCAATCTATTGCAGTAAATTCCTTATTTCAGGACCTTATGTCCACATGAATAAAGGAAAAACAAATATTGTGTTTACACTTGTATTGGTATCCATTGATTTAGAAAGAACCTTTGTCAACCTGCTGTAGCCGTATATATGCTCCGTAGGAAGAGCTCTTTATTAGACAATATTTTAACAATCAGTAACACCGTACATCCACACTGATTAGTTGGTCTTCCTGACGTCTGTGTATTTTTGTCATTGAATGTTTTGCCAATCACCGAACTGATGGCCTGTACGCTTGCTCTAATTATAGCGCTTTCCTGACATCTGGGTATTTCTAATCCAGTGTTTCACCAGTGACCGAAATGGTGACCTGTACACTTGCTCTTATTATAGCGTATTCCTGGTGGTTAGCTATTTCTGTCATCGAGTGTGTTATCAATAACCAAAATAGTGACTAGTACATTTGCTCTGATTATATTGCCTTCCTGACTCTTTGGTATTTCTGCCATCAAGTGTTTTACAAATGATCGAAATGGTGACTTGTACACTTGCTCTAATAATAGTGCCTCCCCAACGGTTGGATGGTTCTGTTATCCAGCGTTTACCAGTGATCGAAATGGTTACCAGTACTCTTGCTCTTATTATAACGCATTCCCGAGGGTTAGCTATTTCTGTCATCCAATGTTTTACAAATGATCGAAATGGTGACTTGTACACTTGCTCTAATTATAGTGCCTCCCCGACGGTTGGATGGTTCTGTCATCCAGCGTTTACCACTGACCGAAATGGTTACCTATACACTTGCTCTTACTATAGCGCCTTCCTGACAGTTGGGTATTTCTGTTATACGATGTTTTACCAGTGATCGAAATGGTGACCTGTACTCTTGCTCTTATTATAACGCATTCCCGAGGCTTACCTATTTCTGTCGTCCAGTGTTTTACAAATGATCGAAATAGTGACTTGTACACTTGCTTTGATTACAGTGCCTCCCTGGCGGTTGTATATTTCTTTTAACCAATATTTTACCTATCCCAGAAATAGTGATTTGTGAAATAAATTCAAAATTTCAGTATCTTATCTTACAGATTTGTTGACAGTATAATAAATTCCACCATGTCTTCACTATCAAATAATTTCTTCTTTGATAACTTAGCCTTCATGGCCGATGATTAATTTGGTTATCATCACTGGAATCGTGCCTTATTTACTGAATTTAAAGCCTCCCTAACAGTTGGGTATTTTTCTTATGAATATTTTACCTATTCCAGACTATTTATAGTCACTTTGATTGCTGTGCCGTCATGACAACTGCTGCCTGTTTGGTAGTTTGCATTATTTATGTTTTATTCCTATTTGTTTTACTTTCTTTCTGTGTTTATAACGATATAATTTTGTCATGGCCAAAGTTTGACATTTTTCAGATAAATCATTTTAATATTTATAGGAAGATTTGCGGACGCATCTTGTTTATTTTCAAATATCAGACAGATTGCTGTCTTTTTTTTTTTTTTTTTTTTTTTTTTTTTTTTTTTTGGTTACGATAAATTATTCAGCAAAACACCATCGACAGCTTGGGACCATAATGCAGCTTTGCTCAGGTCCTATCAAAATGGTACCTCAGAATAACAATTTATTGATACAATAGCACGTAACCGATTTTTTAACAACCACAGGACTGTTGTTTGCATATTATAGGTTTAAATAGCAACAGAATTGAACATATTTTAAAATACATTTCAAACATTGTCAATCGAATAATCAATATTTATAAATAAGTTACACATACACACGAACATTTTATTGGTTGACCAGATGAAAATAGTACCAGTGCTGATTTCATTGAAAAATCTACCCGAGGTAAAAATAATGTCTCATAAACGACACTGAGATACTCTTCAAATAGCTTGGAACTGATAAATTAGAATTGATAGGCACGCTGAGAGCTTTCACAGCACAATATCTAAGATAATTGGTTAGTAATGTTGTCATAATAAATGATATAGCAATTTATTCATTGGTTTTATTACACGTATATAAAGGTATCACACTGCGCATTTTAATTCTGAATAACAGTGGTTTTTTAAACACTGTGATATTCTATATATGCATTTCATATTTCTTTTAAAACTAATTCAAATAAAAATACTCAAAACATTGTTTACAGTTTTAACGACAGTTATACTGCATTTTCATATTTTGTAGAATGTATACATGTATTTCTCCTTCAACCATTCAATTGTTTTGTCTGGTAAATTTGAGCATTTCTGCTCTTTTCCAAGGCCTTAGTTTAACTATCGTCTGAGACTCATTCCCAAGGATTTAAGGCTTGAGGCTGGTTGTGCTTATTGGCTAGGATCAAAATCTAATGGATGACTTCACTTTCTGCATAGGACTGAAATCAAAAAATCATTCAGCTTACTGACTAGGACTTAAATATACTGAACAACAGAAAACAAACTGAAATTTTAGAAGAGATATTAAACATTTAGAGCCTTTCACAAGAAATTGTCCTATCCTTAATTTTTATTCTTACTGTTTTTTGGACTTAAGATATGTCGTACTTTCTGGGAGTCGAAACTCTTAAAAACAGCATATAAGAGATTTAATAGACAGGAGTTACGTTGCTAAAATAGGGACAAAATGTTAAGATGTATGCTTCAAACGTCACTATAGTAACGTCAGAGTTTAAACATTTGTATTCATTTTTGATAATGTTGTTTTCAGTTTTGGAGTTAAAAATGTGGTTTTTACGAATTTCAAATTCGGTACTTGGAAATTCTGAAATTTCCAGAAAAAGTTTCCAATTATCAAAACTTCAATTAGTAAGAAATTGGAACGATTCCAACATTTTGAAAGGGTAGAGAATTGCTTAAATTGGGTTCAGTGTTAACTGAATGGGTGGTACGTTTCTTTTAATGCTCAGCATATAATGGCTATTCTACTTATTATCCAGGATTTAGTCCAAGCGGCTGATTCAGCTTGTTGCCTACGATTTCAGTCTGGTCGTTGATTTTGCCTATATCTTAGGATTTAATTAAGGTAAATCCCTGATTCTGTTTATTACCGATGACATAGTGTTACGTATTTGTATCTTTAAAATTTGGTAACAACACTAATTTAGATTTTAAATGTTAACCGTGGCTCTCAAAAGATATATTGCTAGAAATTATCTTGGGTTTCATCCTTTCCTCGTATTTTTCAGCTGTCAACAGAACTGATGTCAACTTTTCATAACAATTTCCTTTAGTTATGGCTGCTTGTGACTTGTCACTACCGTATTTTGTGGTCTATTTTTTCACCAGGTGTGTTACGTGCATTAATGTACCTGTGGTAACAACCATTTTGTTGTTGTTGTTGTTGTTGTTGTTCTTATGTTCCGTATTTTTGCATTCCTACTGGAGTTGTCTTGTGAAAAACCGTTTTCATACCATTTGCAATCCTGCTGAAGTCCTGTATGTTTAATACATCTTGTTTTAGGGGGTATAATGAATAGCTTAAGTCGAGCGTTTATCTTTAATAAATTTTAATTTAACTTCTCTATTAAAATGGCCGTATATTAACGCATATTTCTTGCATTTTAGCTATCGTAGTGAACAAGTATGTTGATAGCACTTTGTAAATTGAAAAGTACGGCTGATTTTTGTACTTTGTCATCACAGATGTACAATTTTTTTCACATTACCAATCTCTCTATTCATTAGCACTTTCGTAGCTAAAAATACAAGGAGTGGAGTCCTGTCATTATAAAGCAAATTTTTGGCATTTCAAAACATCATTTACGGGTATCAAATGATTGATGTTGGCGCTTTAAGATTGTGATTCGAATATACTTCTGTAATAGAAATCGTTCTTTTAAATTGTTCAGGATAAAAAAAAAGTTTCATATGAAATAGTTTGCAAATGAATTCTTTTATCTAACTATCTATTTTTATCAAGACGTAGGTTTAGTCACTGCTGACATGTCAAATATCTGACTGATGTTTGTAATATTATCATAATAAATACGTTCATGTCTATACTGAATATATCAAAAAGAATTTTATAATTGTTGTTGTTATATTCTTATCTGTATGATCACATATATTATCGTCAAATTACACGTAAACAACAAAAATAAGTGAAAATATATTCATGGGAATTCACCGTAAAATATTGATATGACATTTTATAGTACATAGCGAGTGCAAATTCTACTGTAATTTAAATAAATTCTACAATAAATATTTAAAATAACAAAAAAAATAACAAAGAATTTATTTTGGACCAGTTTTCGTAAAAAATAATCTTTCTGTCATTAATAAAGTTTGCTGAACAACAATTTCAGTTTATGTATGTGGCATATTTAAGCAGATATTTTGCTGAAACTTTACGAATATATTTTGAATATCTTCCAGATTTATAAACTGTTGTACGGAACATCTTCGTGATAAATACTTATGACTACAATTCTAACATTTGTGAAGATACCGGTTGGACAGATGAATACTAAGTATTTAGACATGATGAACGTCAGTGAAACACACCTATTACGTTTGATTACAGTTTATTCGTTTCATATTTTCTCTGCTTTCTTTTTTTATAATATATGTAATATTCATTCAAATAGAGGAATAATGGCATTAAATTGTTTTACGTTAAATCTATCTTACATATCACAGCATCTATATTTGTATTACGAAAAATAGTGTCTTGATATTGCTTACTACAAAACATAACAGGATGTGTCAGTCTACTTTATTGACATGTATATGATCAAGCTTTATATTTGTAACCATGACTTTGAAGGCCTTACAGCTGCTAATGGCATATTCTAACGTCCAAGTTAACTTGATGGCCTTCCTACAACAGTGCAGTCATAACTTACACGTAATATCCAAGTTACCTTATTGACATTCTGTAAATACAGTTAGATGAAGTTACCACCTAACATCTAGCTAATTTGATTGCCTTTATGTACATACAGTTAGGTGAAGTCACAACGTAACATCCAGCTGATTTGATTGCCTTTATGTACATACAGTTAGGCGAAATCACAACCGAACAACCAGCTAATTTGATTGCCTACCTGTACATACAGTTAGGTGAAGTCACAACCTAGCATCCAGCCAATTTGATGGCTTCCTGTACATACAGTTAGGTGAAGTTACAACCTAACATTCAGCTAATTTGATTGCCTCCCTGTACATACAGTTAGGTGAAGTCACAGCCTAACATCCAGCTAATTTGATGGACTACTTGCACATACAGTTAGGTGAAGCCATAACCAAGTAATAACAGTCATTTTTTTTTATCGTTTTCGATTTTGTCGTATTTACTGCAGACAGAGTTCTGTCTGCTAGGCTAGTTATTAGATGTATCACTGGATTTGATCAATTTCGTAATTTCTATTACATACAGTTAGGCGAAATTACAACTAACATTGAAGTTAACTTGTTGGCCTTCCTGTACATACGGTTAGGTGCAGTCATAACCTAACATCCAAGTTCACTTGATGGCCTTTCCTGTATACACAGTTAGGTGATGTCATAACCTAACATCCGGTCTAACTTGCTGGCTTTTCTGTACAGATAGCTAGGTACAGTCATAACCTAACATCCAAGTTAACTTGCCGGCCTTCCTGTACATACAGTAAGTTACAGTCATAACCTAACACCCAAGCTAGCTTGATGGCCTTCCTGTACTTAAGTTAGGTGCAGTCATAACCGAACATCCACATTGATAACCTTCCAGTACATACAATTAGGTGCAACCATAACCCTAACATCCAAGCCATCTTGATAGCCTACCTGTACATACAGTTAGGTGTGGTCATAATCTAACATTCAAGCTAGCTTGATGGCCTTCCTGTACATACAGTTAAGTGCAGTCATAACCTAACATCATCGAAGTTAACTTGCTGGCCTTACTGTACATACAGTTAGGTGATGTCATAACCTAACATCCAAGTCATCTTGATGACCTTGCTCATACAGTTAGGTGCAATCATAACCGTAGGTCCATATTGAAAACTTTCCAGTACATACAATTAGGTACAGCCATAACCTAACATTCAAGCCATCTTGGTGGCCTTCCTGTACATACAGTTAGGTGCGGTCATAATCTAACATTCAAGTTAACTTGATGATTTTCCTGTTTGTGTACATACTGTTATAATAAGGCTTATGATTTTCACATACCAACTATTTAAGATATAGAGAAGAATCAGTCTGTTCTACTTCTGTCATACATTCAATAAACTTGATAAGAATTTTTGACAGAGGAAGATCGTTTTTCCATTTTGTCGTATTTTCTGTAGGGAAAGAGCTATCTCTACTACACCTGTTATTAGACATACCATTAACCTTGATAATTCACCGTTTTCATTCTTGTTGTATTTTCTTTAGGAAGAAATGTAAAAACTAAACTTGTTATTAAACATATCATTAGCTTTGAAAACCAAGTAATAACAGTAATTTCTGATCGTTTTCGATTTTGTCGTATTTACTGTAGAGACAGCTGTGTCTGCTAGGCTTGGTATTGGACGAATCACTGGATTTAATCACTTCCGTTATCTCTAATAGTTTTCAAATTTTTTGTATCTAATCTTCAGTGTCCGCTAGGCTTGCTTCTAGACATATCACTGGACTTGGTTATTACCATAATTTTTTTTTGGAGTAGGGGTAATTCATATGTCATTCAGGCCTTCAAAGGGTGTTTTGAATATAGGCTTGAACGAAGTAAAATGAAGTTTAGGATGATTAGTTTTGCAGTTGTGGAGTTCTGGAATCTTTAACGTCAAAGAAAGGCAAATTCAAAAATAATTTAAAAAATCACCCGTTTTTTTCACGGATCTCCGCCTCTAAATGCCACATATGATAAATATTATGTTTACGGATTTCATTACTATGGTGTAGAAGACAAAGTTAATTAGCAACCCCATCTGTTTCAACATTCATTTAGTAACGTTTAGCATAAAGTTTCACATTTTCAACAATTTATCTAGGGGTGGGGGTAACATTTTTGGAATAAACATGCTTCTGTTATCTTTAAATAATCATTATTTGTGTTCTGTTTAGCCGCAAAGGGTTCGCCTATTTAACCATACCAAGTTCGGACATTTTTGTGGGTTAACATAAATAAATACTTTCGAAAACTATCACTGCTGAAGAAAAATCGAAAATCTATGAAATCTTACCTCTATTTTCTTCAAACGAGGATTTATATGACTTTGCTGTAATTGCCAGAAGACAAACAGCCAAAATTATACTCCATATATGACAA
>JAOXYI010374335.1:0-16317 GCA_028566495.1 Lithophaga antillarum
TCTTCGTCAAAGTATAGAAATAGCAACATTTCTCTCGTGTATGATATTTTCCTCTTTTCTTCTGTGGAAGAAGAAGGCAACATAAAAGTGTTTTCATTGGCTTTTCCTGTTAAATTAAGCTTACGGGGTGGCTTCATGAACCCAAAAATGCAACAGACTTTTCTTAAATCTACTTTTATTCTCCAGATATTTGCGGCTTTCTACGATGTGTACTATGTTGAATGCTTCTTGGTTGGTAAAAAAACATATCTTGATATCTAGAAGGATCATGGCCTCTCAAGTCACGAATAAGAATCATTTAGACTATTTGGAAGACCAGACCCATAACGTGGATTCGTGTATACATTTAAGGTTCACAAGGACTACACACTCCAAGGGGCCTGGATGGCCAAGTGGTTAAGATCTCTCTGGCTCTCAGCCACCGGCCCAACACCGCTGTCGTGGGTTCAAGGCCCGTTCGCCCGTTCATTTGTTAAGGTTTCCAGACACTTACCCAACGCCAAGGTCAGGGTTTTTACTGGTCTGCTGGATAGCTGTCCGGGCTTCCCTCCTCAACAAGTCTGGTAGTCACGATACAGCTGAAAAATTGCTGAAATTGACGATAGAGCCCAACAATCCAACCCTTACACATAACAGAAAACAACAACAAAATTTTTCTATGATAAGGGAGGGAGAAAAACTTCTCTGGGACGGAGATGAGAGTAAAGGGGCGGGAGATGGGGTTAAAGGGGACGAGAGACCGGAGAACTATAGCCCTAATCCCCCCTTCCCCAAATAACAACGTGGCTACCATATCCATACGACATCATTCTCCAAAACGCAAAATTTTTACTGCAAGTGTACAATATGTTAAATTCGCAAAATTTGCTAATTTAAAAGCATTGAAAATCATCTACTTTGGTTTGGACAATATCTGGTGTCGGTTTGTTATTCCTTGCTTTTGGTTAAAAGCATAGTAAATCAATGCTAAAACTATTCGAAGTCAAATGTGCGTCTCCGAAGTACTGTGTTTCGTGCGATGTTAATATATAGGATTGTAAATACGAAGATGAATTATCCTTCCTAGCACCCATATTTTAAATGAAGGACGCACGCTTGACGTTGCAAGAAGCTGCTCTTCTTTGGTGCTATGTAGATGATAGAGACTAAATAACCGTTTTAATTACTGGAAGAAATCTGATAGATTCCGAACGTAAAGAAAGGAGACGTTATTGTGAACGAGCACTACCGCCTCCTGTCGTCATAATTTGATAAGCCACAACATGAATATATGCATACTGCATGTTTGCAGTATGCTAACAATAAATGGCTTTCTTAATGACTAGCACTAAGCATCCTTCAACAGCTCTAAAGTACTTGGTACTCCAACGCAATGATTTGTCAGTTATCATAATCAAGGATTTGGAATGAATAAGGTCCTTGTCACAATACAACAAAAATTAAACAGAAGCGTTAGTCATTAGTACACAAGCGATTTTGAATAACACACAAGAATTTGTAAGTAGTTCAACTGCAACTGTAATTTGAATGCAAGAATTTATCGGTATTCATAATACAATAACAATTAAACACAAGCACTAGTCAGCAGCAAACGTGTAATTTTTGCTTAAATACTGTTCCACAATGATGGTCTTGCCAAGAGTACTGCATCTTCAGGGAAATGTTTTTTTATCTATTTTTTAAGAACGAAATTGTTCTCAGAGTTGATAGTAACTTCAGACTATATGCAAATAAGGTGACCATGCTAATGTTTACCTAGAGCGGAAGAGTCCATGTAATTTCATCAATGAAGTTATAGGTGGGACAGGTAATACCTGTCCTTTTTGTACTTTTACGGAATATTACAATATCCGATATCCGACAATATTAAAATTTTATGCAATGGTGCATATTTTTGAGCATTATACCTCGATTTTAAATATCGGTCAGGTTTTCCAAAACAAGGGACTATAACATAGATTCATTTGAGAAAAAGGTTAAAAGTTTTCTTGTCAAAAACCACTTGGCCAGTCGAACCAAAACTTGACAGGACTGATTGACCAAAGATCCTCACTCGGATTTGATATTTATGAGGCGATCAGAGATCCAAGATGGCCTCCACCATGTTCCTTACCTGAACATTAGTTTACATGAGGGAATGGCTTAAAATGTTTTTGTCAAAAACCAGTTAGCCTATTGAACTGAAACTTATGAAGAATCATTATGAGAGAGTCCTCTATCACTTTTGTGAATTTGGTGCTGATCATAAATCCAAGATAGCCGCCACCAATGGGAAAACTTTTAAAAATGTTCGTAATAAGAACCAGCAATAGAATATGCGATAATAATTAGCATGAACAATCATTGTGATGAGAAAATTCAGTTTTATACAAATAAGGCGCTTGGGTCCATGGAGTGCAAATTTTAAGATAGCTTCAATTGGGGGAGACTTTTAAAAAATCTTCTTTAGAAAATGATAAGGAATGCACATAGCCACATAACATAATAAAGACTACACATAACATAATATCGCCCACACATAACGTAACAACGAATGCGCACAACATATGGCGAATTTCACATAACATAATAACGAACGGACATAACAAAAGAACGAAACTACACAACATGATAATGCATGCACATAAAATAATAACGAATCCACATAACATAATAACGATTGCACTTAGCATAATAAAGCATGCACATAACACAATAACGAATGCACATAACATAATAACAAAAGCACATAACATAATAACACAAGTACATACCATAATAACGAAAGCACGTAACACAATAACATATGTACATAACATAATTACACCTGCACATAACATAATAACATATGTTAATAATATAATAACGTATGCACATAACATAATAACACAAGTACATAAAATAACGTAAGCACATAACATAATAACGTATGTACATTACATAATAACACAAGTACATAACATAATAACATATGCACATAACATAATAACACAAGTACATAACATAATAGCATGTGTACATAACATAATAACATATGTACATAACATAATAACGTAAGCACATAACATAATAACATATGCACAAAACATAATAACATTTCTACATAACATAATAACGTAAGCACATAACATAATAACACAAGTACATAATATAATAACGTTAGCACATAATATAATAACACTTGCACATAACATAATAATACATGCACATAATACAATAAAATTAACCCTATAAGACAGTAATGGCGTTCCATATTCAACAATGAATAACTCGCACCATATGTCAATTCCAAGTCTTCCTCCATTGTGTACACAAAGGCACGCTGTGTTAGATGTCGATGGTATATCTGTGGAATCCATACTGAAAAGCAGTTATAACCAATAGTCCTACCAATCACAAGGACGTAAGATACTGAATCTCCAATATACCTAAACTAGTAGCAAACAAAGTAAGAGACAAATACCGATGCAAGTCAAGGTTATGGCTTGAAACAATCACTTTAGCGCAAAAGAACTGGCCTGGTTAAACCGGATCAACACAACTTTTATTATGACATCTTGATATTTGGACCTAAATGATCAAAGAAACAAAAAATGGCACATATTAAAAGACTTGCTGTTGTCCACGCAACTTAAAGACCGCAAGTCAGACGATTTGATATAATTTTCTATATCAAATTTAAAGGTAAGGTGACAAAAAATCCATTTCTGATACTATTGTTGGTAAGGTACAGTGCTGTCATGATTACATTAACATGGGCTGAAACGCAATACGCATGCCCCCTTTGCATTTAAAATTCATGTCCGATTTGAAGATGATCAACCAATGGTTTTACAGTAACACGTAGACCCAAACTTTTTCACAAGGCAAGTCACTTTGTGAAACAGAAAAAGATGCGTATGCGCAAGATAACATCTCAGATATTATGACACACACTTTTACTTCCAGGGATTAGTCTATCGTGGATATGAGCTAAGTTCAAATACTACTAACACAAATGTAACATATAATTTTACTTCCAGGGATGGCCTATCGTGGATATCAAAATGAACTAAAGTCATCTAGTACTAAGAAAATGTATTTGAATGGACAGGCTTCTTTACTTTATTCAATGAAATTTTCGAAAGAAAACAATCTGAATAGTCGAGACACATGTGTACTCTTTACGTCGAAAGGAAAGTTATACTCGCCTTCCGAGTTTCGACGTCTATTTCAAGAAAACGGGGACAATAACGATGACTGGGGAATCTTATCATTTTCAGAAACAGAAAAGCAGTTATTAATTGAAGTATTTGATAACATACCCCAGAAAACAGCATATTCAGTTTCAAAAGAGCTGCAAATTCGAAAAGATGGTAAACAGATAATAAATGTGAAAGATTTACTTAAGCAAATGGAAAATGAAAA
This sequence comes from Lithophaga antillarum, assembly GCA_028566495.1. NCBI lineage: Eukaryota > Metazoa > Mollusca > Bivalvia > Mytilida > Mytilidae > Lithophaga > Lithophaga antillarum. Next base: position 4,387 of record JAOXYI010374335.1, read on the forward strand.
AGACTACAAAACCCCTGACGACGGAACACAAATTCCCACAAACAAAGTAACATCTAATAATGAGTATCAAAACCAAGAACAAGGCAAGGATAAAAAAAGTATCGAAAAGGTTAGATGAAAATATAGAAAAGAATTCTGTAGATACTCAGAAAATGGTTCATGCTAAAACACAAAATAGTCATACTTGAATCAAAATGAAAAAAGCAAGAGTAAAAACACGATCGAAGCAACAAGAATGGAAGATTTATTTGCAGTCACAAGAGGATGAAGTTCGAGATTTAGTTCAAGGATACTTTGGCGACGATTTAATACGGCAAGCGGTTTATGGATTTTTCGGAAGAGACATTGATTCAACCAGTAAAGGTTCATTTGAAAGACCGCATATTCCGTGGCCGTCTATGCATCCTCTCTTACCATATAAAATTAGATATTTAGACGAAGGTGAAATAGGTTCAGAATGTCCTGGGCAGCGACAGCAAGAAAGCCGTACAGAAGCCACCAATCACGAAAATGATGTAATGTCGTCATAATCTACTACGAGTGAATCTGATTAATCGAATATGTAATGAAGTATCTTATATACTAAATATATGGAATAATTTGAATTTTTCCCTATAGTGTTTGTATATTGAAAGAATATCATTATAAGTGATAATTCCTTAATACTGAGCAAACGCAATTACCTAAAACTATTATGGAGGTAACAGTGGCTAAAGGGATATGTATATAAATTAAATCCAATATATCTTAAAAGATATGTGTTTAACAGAGATTCATAATTCTCCTTGTAGGAATACAGAAAATATGACAGTTATACATGTATTAACATGTCTATTGAAGATCCGAGATGGAATGTTTTTTTAAGTAAACTTGGAGTACAAATAAATCGTTTTGAGTAATTTTATGGGTCTGAAAACATGGTAAGGGAATGGGGATCGATATTTCTAGTCATAATTGTAAAAAGTACAAGTTTACATGATTATTAATTTGAATAAGATAAACAATGTGCTGCTAAATCCGGTAATGCCAGAAAAAAATTAAGTTAATTAATAAGTTGAGTAATGAAGCGTATTTGGAACGACAACTCTTCCTCTTACCATTAAGACTTTAAGATGAATATCGTGTTTAGAAGGATGATCCCGTTATTGCATTAGATAAACTGATATATTTTTGTCAGTTGATCAGAAAGAATTCAAAACCAATCTGATGATGAGATAATGCATTTGTATTTTTTAAATGGTAAATTATATCATATCTATTGAATCGTTTAGACTGCTCTTAAGCCATTCCAAACAAAGTTTATCATTTTCCTATACGCATACTATAACGAGTTGAAAGAAAAAGGTAAACAGAAACTTTGAACTGTCTAATACTTTTTAGGTAACTGATGTACAGAATTATGGTATCAAATTCAAATTTGTTATGGTTCATATCAACTGAATGGCAAAATGTCAATTCATATACTTGTACGAAATAATGATCGAATTTCAATGTAAAATTACTGTCAAAGCACAAAGTAAAATTAGTAATATGCTAAAAGCATTATATCCAAGACTTAAGTAATAGCAAAAAGAACTTGGCTTGTCCTTTCATTTCACTTTACGGTATATTATATGTTTCCCAGTTTTAGTGACCATTTGCATCCCATATATCTAACATACGGTAGGAAAAAGACATGAAAAAATCAGCTTCATACTTATTCCAGGTAACTGACACAGAGGGAATTTTGCGTTTACGAATTTATGACAAACGCGATGATTTAGTTTTCCAATTGTAAACTTCCCATTTTTCAGTAGGAACATTCCTCCGTCTCCTTTCGTATGGAATCTATGTATTGCAATTGGTACAATATTCTAGAGCTTGTTTTATATATCAAGAATGTCTTGGCATAGAGCTGCTCTTGTCTAGTAAAATACTCAACCGAAATTATCAAAAATAAACCTGACATCATAACTTGAAAATTTTATGGTCGCCATCAAAATTGGTTGATCCATACGAAAATTCCTTGTTTCAACTGGTTACAGAATTGATCTGTTACCGGTTTCATATATATTAATTACTGTCTCTTTTTACTAATTGTGACTTACTTACTGGCATTGGGAATTAGTATTCCATGCTAATACGAATGCTGTATGCAGAGCAGTAAAAGCTTCCCTATCGATGCATCAATTCATCATTCCCGGTTTTGTGTGCGAGTTCGTATTGTCCGATATTTAATTTTTTTTTCTTTATACAGGTGTTGTCGTCTATGGTCTTGACTATGATTTTTTTTATCAGTTTTTGGTATTTTACTGTCGACATTACATTTCTACAAAACAAATTTAAATCCTTTGAAATAAATATGCTGTTTTTTTTTTTTTTTTCTGGAATCAGGTCTAAATAGATAAATATACGATCTAAGCTGATCTCCTTTGTATTTTGTCTTTTGTTTATTTTTGTTTTTCATCTGTAGTATACGGTACTTGATCTAACTTGATTTCCAATAAATTGCTGTTGGAGCATGAGAAGTATTTTAACTATTAACAATGTTCAAATACATGTGTACATACAAAGATGTTTATTTGGATATTTATGTAGCGCTTAACAATTAAACTTCATTTGTAATACGTTTGTTCTAAGTCGTTTCCATTCCGTCAATATTTTTCCAATTTTCTCTACCAGACGTCACGAATGTTGGGCAAATCGTTAGATTTTAACATATTTACTCGTATGCAAATTACTCTCTTTCGTTTTCGTCATTTTGAAAATGTATTCGAATATTGCTTAATATCACAAGCTTAAAATCGACAACCCTTCAAGTGAGTGTAGGTTATCCTTACTGGTTAACCGTATCAAACGTTTACATTTATCACAGAAAATGCCCAACACATTGATAAAATCATGTGACGTCGACGACGAAATATCCGAAGTTTTGATGGGCGGAACTGTATTATATGTGCCAGTTAGTATAACTATAAAAAAAAAAACCAAGCAAGCGAAAAACTACAAATTTTCGATATTTTACAAATAACAGCTGGTCAGTCTTAGTTAAAGTTTGAAATGTCAGGACCAGGTCATTTTATTTTATTATCGATGGTCGTCAGATTAAAAAAAACTCATAAAGACAATAATTAAATATTTTTTACATGTAACCTCTGTTTTATTTGGACAAGGGTAATACATAATTATCTTGAAAAGCGCCAATATGGCATAATGTTTCGCTAGCGTTATTGTGTTTGTTTGCTGCATACGTTCTTTTCGTGGGATTTCAAAACATTTATCGGTTATAGTTATAATCAATTCTACAGAAATATAAAATTATTGAGGCCATTAGGCTGAAACTGCACTTTGTTTACAATACTGAGTAATGGAATATACCAAGTGTCATTTTTAATATATCGCTGACCTTTTTCAACCCACGTCCAATACAATAAGATAATAATTGGAATAGGAATAGGAGATCTTCCCACTTTTAAAAATTCCTTTCGACCGATGTTTTTAATTTAAAATCCTTAATCAGTACCTGCTCCATCTATCAATTTACAATTGATCATTTCAGGAAATTTTTAGATATATTTACTTTTATTTTAATTTTAGATACCAAAAAAATCATGAAATAATTACACTACTTTAATTACGTTCCAAGATGGAACATATATTGATTAAGCAACGTAAATTATAGACATCACTCTCCTTAAAGTAAATTCATTAATGTTTAAAATGGCAAGATTAGAGATATATATAATTTACTTTTCTTAATTAATATAGGTTCCAGCTATCCATATAAACATCATTATTTCAGGAAATCTTAATCATATTTTCTTTTCGTTTAATTTTAGCTTGGATATACCAAGCATTTGGCATCAAATATTTGTGTACTTTTAACCGCGTTCAAGATATTCTTACTCTGTAGGAATTAGAGAAATGTCACATGACGACAATCAGGTGTACACAGATGCACATCTATGCACATCCATGCTTCAATTTTGTGCTTTGTAATAACTATATGACAAACTTATGAATAAATCGTATAATACATAATGTTATTTCAATATATTTATACATTTAAAATATGCTCCCTTCACTGTAATAATTAGCTTTACTCTGGATTATTCAATTACACAAGTATTTGGTTAAGCTGAAGTATAATAACTGGTCCCTTCGAATTCGACAAAAAGAGAATCCACTATACTTTGGGTTTACTTAATAGTAAATATTTTGTTTACTTATAGCTTGTATCACAGTTGATAACGGTAAATGATATTTTGGAATCATTGTTTAACTTCAAAATTTCTAAAGAGTGAATAAATAGAAACTGTCCTATTTTGAAACACTCGTGACATATTTTGGTTCTTACAAAGTAATCGGTTTGGCTTAACAAATAGAAAGTTCGATAACTGCTTGCAAACTAAAAGTAGCTCTTTAACAACAAAGCCGCTCTGAATATTTGTTGAACTACGTTTTTGGAGGACACGAAAACGTACTGTGACGCCACATTAACGGACCTTGTGTTTTCAAAGAGCCGGTAAAGGCTAGAATCACATGATTAATTGCCTTTTATTTCATGTTTACTCAAGAAGAAACAGGAACGGTGTTTTCCATCTAGAAATATACGTGTTCTGTTAATTTCTAAGCTGAAACTAAGTCACAATACTTTTTCTAGAACATCTAGAACGAAGATGTGTAATTATCTCTAACTATTGCATAGAATTAGACCCATTCAAAAGCAGATCCTAAAGTTAATGTTGTAAATGTTGAAACTAATTCCTACATCTTCTTCCAAATAATAATTGAAATAAATGAATTCGATCATCTACCAGTTCATATCCGAATCGACGCCATTTAATGGAAATTTCCTTTCTCAAAGCACAAAATATAGTGATCTCTGTTTTATTTACATATATTACAGTCGAGATGTATGTATGTATGTATCTCTGTAGTCAGCTGGAAAATCTCAGAGTTCGTAAAAGATAGGAAGTTGAATCTTAGTGACAAGCAAGACCATAATGTGTTGTAGTGCACTTCTATATTAAAATTTCAACATCACCCCCTGGATCATAACGGACCAAAAACGAATTTTGCAATATCCAAAAATGAAGTATTCATGATAGAAAACTAAAACTTGCATTATACTTGCACACTCACATTATATAGGACAACGTGCCAGTGATTTCGAAATTTTCATATGACCCCCGGGGGTTGGTGTAGAGGTCCAAAAGAGAATAAATCGATTGCCCAAGAACTTCTCTTACCTTATTTAAGATAGAAACTTGAAAAGTGACGCATTGAAAGTTGTCTGTGCCGAAGGTTTCGGAATTTTGAGATTTGGCATAATAGGATTATGGCAACTTTGTGTAGAAAGCTGAAACTTGAGTCATAACTCACGTTATATATGAGAACATGGGCAGTGGTTTCAGAATTTTCGTACTACTCATGGGAGTGGGGCGATTGGGGCAAAAACTGAAAATCGATTGTCCAAGAACTCCTCTTACATTATCACAGACAGAAACTCGGAATTAAGCATAATAAGTAAAATACTATAAAAGATGTATGTGCTGATAGTTTCCAAATTTTGTTATTTGTTCTAAGGGCTGAATTATAGGGCGGAAATGTATTTCACGATAGTGAAATCTTGTAGACTATTTTGTGTACGAAGCTTAACCTTAATCACATCTAACATTATATATGACAATATGGCCAGTGGTTTAAGAATGTTCATACCACCCCCGGTGATGGGGACTCTGAGGAGTCCAAAAAAACAAAGACTCCTTTTACATTATTAAAGGTAGGAATTTAAAAGTTAGTACATTAGTAACACTACCAAACTTGTCTATGCAGACGGTTTTTTGTACTACCTTCTGGGGTGGTGTCTTGGGGGCTCCAAAAAACAATTTCAACGCAGAGGGGGATGTGCAATTTCCTAATGCTGTATTTCATTTTTTTAAAACAGAATTATTGGCTTGATCTATAAGTCATAATAACTTTTGTTATAGTCCTAGGCTTTTACGACCAATGAAAATAAAATAAAATAAAATAATTGCCCCTGCATATCTGTCAAATGTTTTGATAAAATGATAATGATGAAGTAATTCGAAAAAGTGATCCTTAAATATTGTCAGCCTATACAAATTTTCCCTATCCCCAAGGAAATTAATTTAAATTCATTATTTGTCCCTACATGAGCAAATAGTATTGTATGTATTATGAGGGTCTTTTTTGTTCTGTCGGTAAGAATTATAGAACAAAATAATACCGAAAAGTTTAAAACTCTTATTTTTAGTGACAAAATGGGGATTTAAGGTTTTAACATTTAACATTCACTTTAGTTTTATAAAAGTCTGATAAAATCTTCTATTTTTTGCAGTTGTACTGGTTTTAAGTTTTTATTCTTCTAATCTTATTCTTTTTATAACGTCAAGTTCAAGCGTTCTCAGTTGATATATTTATTTTTTCTCTTTTTTTTGCTAGATTATCTGAATTAGAATCAACATTTATTATCCTTATGCCTACATTTTGAAAGTTTAATCTTAGAAGTTGGTAGATTGGACAGTCTGTAATTGTACTGTAATGAGATCAACGGTTTTTAAAGCCAAAGCCGAATAAATATCCATTTCTCCGATATGTTGCTCAAGTATTAACGGTAACGGATTTTTGTTTTTCTGTTTTATTTGTGTGTGTGTGTGTGTGTGTGTGTGTGTGTTTAGTTTTGTACTTTCTAGGAGTTAGGAAAATTTGTTTCAATGTTTGCTACATTTCAACACATGCAGAAGATTCCACTACAAGTCCTTCACCCAGTGGTAACTGATTGTGGTGAGTTCCTGTTTGAGGTGGGGCTCTCTCTTGGTAGATAACAGCGGTCGATTGTAATTAACCTGCAAGACAACAAAGAGAGAAAATCTAATGTTTCAACTGAGATCACTTGTATCCGAGTTCTAAATTAATTGGATTTTAAACAGTTTCAGAAAATAAGATTTAAAACGTGATTGACGTATAACAAAAACTTTTTAAAAAAAAATTAAAATATCTTTTATTTAATGAAAGTTTAAATATTAATACTTGAATCTGAATGGTTCTCCCATTAAAATTGTTGAAATAGTATTTAGAGAAATGGATACATATGCTGAACAGCAATAAAAGCGCTATTCCTTTCCTTGGCTTTCGTTTTGTACATTATTCGAGATTTTTCTCATTTATAATTATCCCATATCCCTTCATATTTCATATACTAAAAAATGGACTTATTTTTTAATTACTTTTGTAGCTAAATAAACGAAGCTCTCGTCAACGTGAGAAAAATTAATACAGCCTTTGCAATTAATAGTGGTAGAGCCTCATCACTGTTTGATAACACGTAATATTTATAAAGGGATTAATACTAGTTAAAAAGGTATACTACTAGGGAAAATGCCACGTTTCTTGATTCTTGATGCATTATTCAAAATTTCAGGATCGTTTATCATTACGAGCATTTCTAAGAAAAATATCACGTTTTTGCTATTGCTGATAAATATTTATCTTGTTGCTAAAGATAATCAACAACAATAGAAAAATATAACATCAGTTTAAAAATTGATGTATTGTTTTCTTTTCTCAGAATTTTGTTGGTCTTCAGAGAGGTTACATATATAACCGAGTGTCGCTCTATATAAATTGAAAAGAGTTCATAAAATATTTTTCTTAATCACTTTCCTAGTTTTCTTAAGATGAAGTTTATCCCATAGGATTAATTTAGTCAATATACAGAGGAGATTTAAATGTATTCCTTGTTCTATTTTTGTTCTTTCTCTATTCAATTAGAAAGGGGTATCTGATAGTCATCAATAATCTAAAGAAATAGTAATGCATGAGTCTCATATCAAGTACATTTGTATAATAGTGTCTTTTAATTGTCAAGTCGCATTATTTATAGCAGAAACCGATGTTCCTTACATCATTTACTTTATGTAGATGGAATTTTGTTCTTTTCTATTCAATTACACCCATTTAACTTCTTGCTGATTGATTTATTTCATTTCAAAACTCCAAGTCAGCAAGTCAAGAATGGAAGACTTTTTCAGACATAGAAAACAGTCCGATTAATAGATACAACAGCAAAAAACAATCCAGACATAACTAGACAACACAATATAAACCTAAACGAAAAACGAAACAACGCCCATTAACTGGGCAGTGTGAACTCAAAACCAGAAAAGAGAAAAGATGCATCGATGGAGCAAGTTTTGCTGTTCTACGTATGAAGTCCTAATTCTCAAAGCTTTTATATAAGTGGAATACGTAAAAAAGTAGATGTGAAACAATAATGAATCTATGACAGCCAGTTGAGACTTTTTTGAGAATTATTTGTTTTGTTTTTTTTTGGGGGGGGGGTTTAATGGCTCACCTGGTTCGGGGGACGATGTGAGCTATTTCCATCACTTGGAGTCCGTCCTCGTCCGTTATTAGTTTTTCACATTTCAATCTTCTTTTCTGAAACCAAATGGAACCAAACTTAGTAGGAAACGTTCCTTATATGGTTCTCTACAAGGGTTGTAATTTTAACACAGATCGGAAATTCAAGATGGCCGCCCAGGTTGATTATGTATTCTGATTGACTAAATTTCATAGATTTTCTGGAATTAAACCTAAACTATTCATGAATGATCATTGGATAGGCCTCTACCAGAGCTGCACGTTTTTACTAAAGTAATTGCAGAGTGTTTTTTTTTTTTTTTTTTTTTTATCTTTTTTCTCTTTACGTGGGATGTAAAAGTAACAGTCCAGTTATTGAAGACGAAGACGGGAAACGAAAATACGAAAACGAAAAGCGAAGTTCGTTTCGCGTTTTCGCATTTTTGCTTTTGCGTTTTCGTGTTTTCGCCTTCAATACTTCGCGTTTTTGCGTTTTCGCTTTGTAAAATGGCAGGGCTAAAATGCGAAAATGGCCGCAACCGGCTTCCATAGATTTGTGGCAAATCTAGAACTGTAATTTCTGGTTGATGACATTTTGCAAATGAGGTAGGATATCAGTATTTTGAACAGAAAACATAATTGTACTCGTAAAAGGTCATATTAAGTTATCAATTATTATTCTACACTAATTCAAAATTGTGATAGATCTATCGTATAATAATTTCAGACATCTGAATTTTGTCTCCACTGAAAATATTTTTAAATAAACTGTGTATATAATAAATTGAAAAATAAACAAAAATTTGTAACTATACATGAATAAAAATGATAACCAATGTACAATCAGTTCATTTACTTATTAGCTCACCTGACCCGCCATCACTTCGTCGTTAATTTTTCACATTTCAATCTTCTTCTCCGAAATCACAGAGGCAAATGGAACCAAACTGGGCAGAGATGTGCATTAGGTGGTTCTCTACAAAGTTTGTGTTTTTGGTGAAATTCAACATGGCCGCCAGGGCCAATATTTTGTTTTGATTAGCTGAACTATCAAAGATCTTCTTGTCAGAAACTACATAGCCAATGAGATTGTTTCATGGTGTGAATGATCCTTGGGTGATCATCTACCAAGTTTATCTTTTTGGTGCCGATCGGAAATCCAACATGGTCGCTACCGCCGGACACAGTTTAACATAGGACCATATGGGAAATACGTACAAACCGTTTTCTTCTCAGAAACCGTTGATTCACAGATTGAATCAATAGTATGCATGAATGATCAAATGATAGTCCTTCATAAAGTTCGTATTTTTGGTGCCAATCCAAAATCAAAGATGGCCGCCACTGCGGGGCATAGTTTACCATCACATCACAATGACTGAACAAGGATTATGCATAAATGATTAGATGATGGTCCTTCACAAAGTTTGTATTTTTGTTGCCGATCGACATCCAAGATGGCCGCCAAAGCGAGACATAGGTTAACATAGGAACCTGTGGGAAATACGTACAAAAAGCTTCTTGTCTGAAACCGTTAGACTGATTGAATCAAGATTGTGGCATAAATGATTAAGTGATGGTCATTCGCAAAGTTTATGTTTTTGGTGCCAATCGGAAATTCAAGACGGCTGTTTAACATAGGACCCTACAGAAAATATGTAAGACAGTTTTTGTTTTTGGTTTTGAACAAGATGACTGACAGGCATGCTGTTTAATGTAGTTTGATTTGAATTGTTGAGAACTGAATTGCCAGATTTAACGAGATTAAAATTTCAATGTTTAATTTATTCAATCTTTTTCAAAATAGGAAAATCAAAATCAATCGGTTTTAAGCCATAAAATGGCCGTTTAAGCCGAAAATGATGTTGATAGTGACTGTAACGTCTTCAGGTTGCCAAATAAACGAGAAACATCTTTGCAGCTCATGTTTACTGACTCAGCATCATTTACAAAGTACGTACAATCACGTGATACAAAATTCTATTTTTACTTTAGAGAATAAACCAGAGGCTCAATGAAGTTACTGATAAAAGCTATATCGACACACCCCCCTCTTTTGAGAATAAAAATATACTTTAACTGTCTTTGAAATAAACTGTCTTAAACATTCACAAATTTGAACTTGCACTGAATATTGTCTCTAAATAATGTCTGTTTAATTTCGAATTTTCAGATTTTAAATTTATGAGTCTTTGAGCTACTATTTTAATAGCATGCAAACTAAATTCTATAATTATTTGGTTACAAAATCTTTCAGATATTCAGGTTGTTTCCGAATTCTTGTGGGTCGTCTCAATTGCGGTATTTCATTCGGTTCATCGGTAGGTGTTTCAATGGGCAGTGATTGATTTTCTTGTTCTTCCGGAACTGCAGTAAGTTCGTATTGTTCAATTTCACTTTCTTTTGTATTTCTCAAATGTCTCCTCTTTCGTCGGTAACACTGTCCATCTTTCGTTTTGATATTGTACGAGCGAATATTCACTTTTTCTTCAACACGTGCCTTTTTCCATTCTTTGGACGGATCATTTGGTCGGACTCTTACTATGTTACCTTTTTTTAAATTCGACTAGTTCTTTTGCTCCACGGTCGTAGTATTTCTTCTGTTTTTGTTTTCGGATTAACAGTTTGGATTTAACAATTGTCAACTATTTTTGGTTTTAACAGTTTTGCGATTGTCGGTACTAATGTTTGGTTCTGCGGCCAAATAGTCGTTGTACCGGTGTATCGTTAATTCATCCTTTCCTGTTTTGTATTTTTCCAATTCAACATGGCTAAATATGGATCGCCTCGATCTTTAACTGATTTTTTAACAGACACAATGTCGATATATCGACACAATATGGAACGCTTTCCGATTCCCATGCACCTTTTTTTTTGAAAACTAGGATCCATGCGCGTGTGCGCCCCGATATCTCTTTAAATATACATGTATTCTCACGGCCTTTATGTTTTATATTACGGGAATTTACCGACAATAACATGTTAAATTTATTTTTTTAAGTGTATCTTGACTCACAGTATTTATCAGAGTTTACATTATTTGGACGGCCTTTCGAAATTTTATTTACATTCGTTTAAAATTTGCAGTCTAAGGCAGCAATCATTTGAATTTGCTCGCACTCCGAACAAACTATTTTTTTAAAGAAAAATTGAATTCGATCGAATTATTTGGTTGCCCTTGTACTGCACAGAGGTGGAGATAAACTTTTTTCAGGAATATAAACTAGTTCTTGTGGGAAAATTTGGAACAAGTTTAAGAAAAAAATCCTAGACCCACCCTGAATATAATGGTTCCTCATAAGTAATATTCCACTTACCTTATCTTCTACGAACTTTCCTCTTCTTAATATGCATTTCTTACGTTAAGAAAACTGTAACTACATCTCAGTGATGGAGAAACTTTCAGAAATCTATGACAAAAATACGGTATGTCAGAAGTAGGATTCGAATCCACGCCTGGAGAACAAGACTGCGACCTGAACGCAGTGCCTTAGACCACTCGGCCATCCTGACATGATGACTTAAGAGCAACTAAATTAGCATTAAGTACCTTAGCACCTCTGA
>JAOXYI010374336.1:0-10071 GCA_028566495.1 Lithophaga antillarum
TATTACGAGTAAAACACAAATTTGATTTTAGTCGGAAAATTTCACTGTACATTTATAATGCATTTCAATCACAATAATTTTTTAAAATTGTGTTTAAATAATGATTTCTAAATAACATAAAGTAGTAAAATTATTTCAAAATTATTAGAAGAAACTGCTTTAAATTCTGGGTTTATTGGTAAAAATTTCATGACAATCCAATAAGAAATGACTTCAGGAGAATATTTTGTAAAAAATATGGTTTTATATGGAATATATAGGGAAATTGTCAGGGGCGGAAATACTTTTGACCCTAGACTGTATTTTTAATTCTGTGTAGATATGGTATACATGTAGAGTAAAAATTATGATAAGAAAACAATTACTGTTATTTTCACTTTTATCCGAATAATTACATTTTGCACTGTTATATTCCTATCCCTGGGTATTTGCGGGGGAATATCATTGTAAATGAAAAGTCCTAGGATTCCGTCGGATACTTTGTGTCGCAAGTTTAAACCTTTTCGACAAAATACATTACACATGATTTACATTGATTTCATACATGGTGGACTAAAATACTAGTTCATAAAAGGTAAATCATATCACTGGACCCTGCCGGATACTTTCTGTAACAAGTTTTATTCTTTTTGAGGAAATAATTTCAACGGATTCCTACATAGTGGAATTATACATTTCTATTGTGCTTATGAGAAATATTTGTGATAACAAAGGTCTCTAGACGCATGGGAAATTTTACACTTCTTGGACAGCACCCAGGTGTATGAGTCATTAAGTTTTCATTTTATATGAGGTCCTGACGTAGATCCGTGTGGAAGTTTTGGCGCATGTGTATTCTACGTAAGTAGATGTGCACTTTAAGATAAAAGTTATATACATATAACAAACGAATCAATCTATTTCCGTGTAATATGATAATCAAATTATAAAATTACCGAACGATTTCAGTTGAAATTGACATGCGTTTTATAAAAACTGAAAGGACATGTAAAATCGATAAAATGTGAATATTAACTGGTCGTAAGACGTAAATTTGTTTATCTAACCTTGACCATGTTTTGTAATTCTACAGTAACAATGCCAAGAGTGTATATAATTCCATATTTACAATGTACTTACCACATATGATTTCCACAAAATTAAACGATAAAATCTAGTTGGCAAGCCAGAACAAACCTGTTTATGTATTAATGTTGAATGAAACTAATCATTAAGATGGAAAAAAAGTAGATAAAAAATAAATTAAATAACCAACGTGATCGCAAAACTTCATTATTTAAATGTACTTCTTCGTCATGTTTCCATTTATCTACCAGTGTACCATTTATCAAATGACATGCATCTTTAGAAGTAGAAATGAATCCAGTACAGTATCTTAAATCAAGTATTACGCCGGAAATTACTAAACTTGGCGATTTGAATGAAGTAATTGTTAACCAACATCTGATGAACTTCGAGACAAGATTTTCGCTGAAATATTTTATATTTTTATGCAGATTTAAAGTATAGCAGTATTTTTGATTTTTAAAAATAAATTAAATTCATAAATTCGAAAGGTCGATGGAAAAAAAAAGAAATACCATGTAACCTATACCTAGTTTGATGGGTTTGGTCGGGTTGTTATTGTTTATTGTTACATTCAGCAATGTTTCAGTCTTATGGTTACTACCAGATTTTTTGTCAGAAAGCCGAGACAGCTATTAAGGTAATAGATGAAACCCTGTCTGGGGTTATGTTTAGAAATTCTAATATAAAAGTGGGTACAGCGGGTCTCAAACATAAAACAGTAGTGTGAGGCTAGTAGTTATGACTTCGTGACCGTAACAACTGCCCTATACAGCCCCTTTCTAGTTTCCTGATCTAAATATATCAGATAATGTGTGAGATTCCGTCAGTCTAAACAAATTAGAACTGCTACACATACTATCTAATATGTTTGTTCTATTTGTATCTTCGTTTTTCCTTTTAGGATACACGTTTAGCATTTGTGATGCACAGAATCAACAGTTCATGCAAGCAATAGAAAATCCATGTAGATACATATATATTTTGTTATAATATAATTTAAACTTATTTTATTGTTGAAACATGACAACTGTATCAGAAAAAAATCGTAGTACTTAGACTTGCCATTCAGATTGTACGATGTAAACACACAACAACATATTTTCAGACAAAAGATCCTTTTAAAATGCTTAAACAATGTATTGTGCGTCGAGAATATCTTCGATATTGTAGAAAAGGTTACAGGGAAAAACGAAGACATACGCTTATGTCGATATTCAATTTCAACTTGCAGTGTAAATATTTCATTTACCTTGAAGTTAATTTGCAACGGGAAAGGTCGGTATGCTGCAGTAAAACTAAACAGACTAACCAAATGTAGAGAACTCATAAATTCAAACTTTAGAAAAGACTAAGGGCCTTGTGGATTTAGATATTCTAGAAGACTTTCATATCCATCAGAACGCCAGTGAAACAGTAAAAATTCAACAATTGAGAACAGGAGAAATCGAGCATTTTCTCTATCCTTTCCATAAATGTTGTGTTTACTAATCTGGTTAGTAACCCAAAATTAATAGTAATCAAGGAGGCGATTCGCAGAATCGATGTTTGTTCATTGATAAACGTTAAAAACTTACTGGTTGTGGTAATATTTTTTTAATCTACTCCCTTTAATAATAATAAAATTGAAAGCAAATATTTCCAAGATGATGTTTCAGCAGAAGTAGACCATTTGAAATGCACATAAAACACAATGAATATAATACATTAATGGAGTTAAACAGACCATACAGATGTCGATGTCCTCCACTATGGTGTTCATTGGCTTCATTTGCTAACGATTAGAAATCCAATTGGAATGATGATGGGAGGAACTAAACATGAGTGAGTACTTTTTTTGAATTTAGTATGTACAAAAATGCTTGTCCGCTATCCCCTGTGTTTCATTTTTAGTGGGGTCCGTGTTGCTCACCTACTTTTTTAGTTTTTCTGTGTTGTTTTCTGTTGCATGTTCGTGTGTTGTTTGTTCTCGTCTTCCTCGTTCCGATGTTGCCTGTGTCCTCGGATTGTTCCACCTTGAATGCTCCTTCGGTTTTCTTTCGCCTTTCTTTAACATGTAACAATGACGTCATCAGTGTCCAGAGGTTGGTGGTTTTGGTGAGTTCTCGAATTTATATTATTTTCCTTTATTTTTCTTATTATGAAATTTGAGCCAAATTAAAACCCAAAACCATATTACTTTGATAGATATCAAATTGTGCTGAATATCTCTCTTCTTTTGCTCTGTTTCAACCTTCTGTATGGTTTCTTTGACGTAGAAATATAAGCATTGTTTGTTTTGCCGTCATCACATCATTATAGGCCCAGTTTTAGGTAATAATTTAACTTCAGACAGTTATGAGCTTGTCTAGTCTTTTAAGGTTTTGTATAGTCTTTGTTTCTAGAACAACTGAAAATTACTTTGTTCGTATGTGACAAGAAAATTCTTCTTGAAACATGATTTTTAAATGTTTGAAAATGTATGCACAAGTTTTTATTTCAGGGGAAAAATAATAATTTGATGGTGACATTCGTATCACATTGAAAAAAAAAGAGTTAGGAAAAGAGCGCTGAGACTGGTATTTGTTACCTAGAATGGACAGGAAAACACTTTTAGATAGTTGTTAATGTCTTCGGAAATTTCAGGAACTTTGTCAGAGTTTTCTTAAAAAATAGAAGAGGAAACCAGGTTATGCAGAAGACTTGACAGATATGAACTGAAAACTGATTGAATCATAGTAATGCAAATCAGTAGTTTTTTAAAGTCAAGATGATGTTATTAACGTGTCAGTAATGTGTTATAGTGAAAATTGTCAAAGTTGTGCTGTTTTCAACTAATGTTTGTACATTGAAATATGATTCAGAGCGAATTCCAACAAGATATTTAAATTCTAATTTGCTTTATCAGTATACAACACCGGCGATTTATTCGTACTCTGGATCATCATAATTAATCCCATATAAAACTATCTTAAAATGCCATTCTCTTGCATGTTTTACACAATTCAAGTGTAATCTGGAAACCGAAGTGACCAGTGTTAGTAAGAGTGACACTGATCTTTCACAAAGTCAATCGGATTGTTTCCTTCAAAAGAGTATCACCTCCTTATCAAATGCGGTGAACAACGAATGTATAGAATAAAAGTTAATGCTTCAAAATAATTTTTGTACAAAATCTATTTATAGTAAAAGTGATCTTAACCTTTCAAAAAGTTTTTCCGATGAACACTGTGTATGTATAAAATGAAAGGTACTTCACGAATATCATTTTATTCACAAAATCTGTTTATATTAATAGTGATCTTGTCCTTGCCGAAATGGGTTCCTTCCTTCCTTTTTATAGGACAAAGGCAGACACGGTTCTTCCCTTTTTATAGAAGTATTGAATGTATAAAAAGCTCTTGCATAAAAACCATCTTTTGGTACAAAAAATTTATTTTATGTTACAATGACCTTGACCGTTGACCTACCGACCCCAAAAATCAATACGATTATTTCCATCCCATAAGCGTACATTCTGACCAACTTTGATGGAACTGAAGTTAATGTCCGGAAACCAAAAGTTGACCTCCTTTGCTCTATCTATTGTAAAGTCCTGTCCATATTTGGTTGATGAGAGTTTAGGGGAACTAAAGTTGTGACCCAGAAACCAACATAACATTACTTTATGCCAACACTAGATGAATTGGCAACTTGCGGTGGCATAAAAATTATGCACGATTGTACTTTGCTTTATCTAGATATATATTTAAAGCCATGATATGAGAGCAGATGCATCCGTGTCTTACCTGTCAAAGCCTGCCCAAGACTCAATCCAAGACTTGTAGCTCTAACAAGGATTGAAACTCCTGTAACTACAAGTAAACAAATTATCTGTTTCTTATTTCCATAGTTTTATGTAAACGTGAATAATGAAGAGGCATTACAATGCCGTTATGTCAAAGTTTCCACACAATAATTTAATATATATTTGTGAATTAATCATTTTTCCTAATAGTGAATAAAACTTATTTGTATTTTGAGGCGCTATTACGTTGAAAAGTAATTGTTCATATTTTATCTTTTTCTCAGCTTCGTGTCTCAACAAATTTGCATCGAAAATGTCTTACTGGTTTATTTTCATTTTGTTTTATTAAATGTTTTAAATGGATAGCTATGGTTAAAAAAAATAATTTGTTGTACTTTTTATTTACTTCAATTTAGTCCGATTAAAATAAATATTTACAATAGATAAAGTCTTAGTTTGATACAGGTTTTGAGAACTCCTGTTGAAAATTTCCCTAATATGGTTGTTCAATTATAAATATTTACACTAATCAATAACTACGTGGCATGATAATAACATTGTGCAATGGTTTTTCTCTGAAAGCAAGGTAAATACTTCACAATACAAAATCACTGGCAATGTACAGAATATTCAGACAAAACTGTTTTGCAAAGACATCTTTAGCTTTTTGTTATCAAATATCAATTTTGTACAGAATGTACCGAAAAATACTTTTTTCTAACAGATATCTTTTAATTTATGTAGATAGTTTCTTTAAAGGGAAAAACTGAACCTTGTCTTAAGGAAAACCGGTTTAAATGAATGTACTGTTCTAATGTATCTCTTTGAATATTATAAATTTCATTTGAACCTATTTAAAAAGAATAATATTGCGTTATATCTGAGCTTATTTATTTCTTTATTTTCTTCAATAAGTACCTACATATAATTGATCCCCATCCTCGTTTACTGCGTCGCAAAACAACAGATGTACCTGAAAAACAACATACACATATTTTAAGACGTATGTTCTACTGTGGACGAAAATTGTATAATATTTACATTATCAAATAATGAATAATTTCACCATCTTATTATTATAAATATTCTGATCTTTATGCACATTGTTAACAGAGTTACTTGTCAGAGTTTTCTCGATACATTCACTAAACGAAGTATACTAAGTACCGAAAATATGAAGAACGAAAATAGCTCTACTGTAAGAGTTTCTTTCTTCACATCAAACACTATATCTTGGTATCTTACCATCTTCAATATTCCTCGTACTGTTTGAAAAAATGTCTCGGCTTGCCTGGCTAAAGTTGCTTTCTACGACAGACTTTCTTTCAACCTCAGCTGAATAAACAAGATTATAGTTAAACTTAGTAAAAGTTATCAGCCTAAAGCGTAGTTCGTACAGAAATACCTTACGTCTGTCCAATAATTGTCTGTTACGATACTATATGCATTATGTGTTCAGAGTTTGAAATAAGTCCATTGCTAGGGGCGGTGTGCAAACTGTGTGACGTCTATTATGGAGAGACTGTAGAACAAAATAGGCTGTTTTCAGTCAAGTACCGTTTTGGGGGATTTCATCCAGTTTCATTTGTCTCGAAGTGAATGAAGAGCTAAAAGTTTATTTCTTAAACAGATACTAATTAATTAAATACCCGGATTTATTGAATGAACAAACAGCTGCAAGTTTTATTTAGGGAATATAGCTTGGTTCAGTATGTTAATAATTTTAATTGATAGGGTACTTCCAGGGTACTAATTGATCTCCGGTTATCTTGTAAATATTATGTAAACGTATAATGATCGAAAAAATTATTTTGTGCAACTACTATTAGCAAATTTCACTAATATCTCAATCTGGTGACAACATAAAACTGTTGGACAATGCCTCCACATAGGCTAAACAGCTTGCACACTTCTCCAAGTAATGGAATTCTGGTCATATGCATAAATGTCTTTGAAACTACATAGTGATAGCCTGAAATTATTTTATCAACACAAATTAGTCATCATAATAAGCAGGGCTTGATTTTGAATTATTCATTTCACTAATTTAACTTTAAATTTTGTTTTGGGAAGATGATAACGTTTGGGTTACCATTAGTATTTTGATACCTTTAATGTATAATATTGAATCAAAGTTTCAAATGATATGGTTTGCTTTATCTAGAAAACACTCTTTGAAGGGAAGAAAGCCATAAATCCTCATATTTCGGGGATATTAATTCGAAAATTAACGATAAGAGCGAATTCGTTGATAATTTTATGTGTACAGTTAGTTTTACTCAAGTAATATATTTATACAGTAACGCGCTGTCTGTCGAAAGTTATATGCTCGGCTGGCGAAATGCTGATGAAGCGGTCGAATGATCGAAAAGGAAAGTAGAAAAGCTAACGAGGGATCGAATAGATTGCTCCTTTCCATCCCTCGTCAGCTGTCTCGGCTTTCAACGTCTCGGCCCCTCGAAAGTTTTTCTCGATCTCTTTTCTCGGCAAGCGAATCTCGGCAGCCAAAAATACTGTTGAAAGCCTGAAACAAGTTTAATTTAGTTCGTTTTATTTATGTAATCGGAATATTGGTCGATAAAGCTAAAATGAAGGTTATCATTCCTATTCGGCAAATATTATCCCTGTATTTTATTGTAAACAGATTTTGAAGCTGACGAGGGAACGAGGCGTCAAAGAGCCGAGGGTCAAAGGATCGAGCTCGCCTATCAAGGTTTCAATTTTCGCTGGTTACAGTGGCTTCCGAGACAGTTTCTCGCTAACGAATTGTTGTCGAGATTCTTCAGGTTTTCGACAGCCGAAGGGCCGAGAGTCGCTAGCCAGCAGCTGAAATAGACTTTCGACACGTCTCCTTTTCGACAGCTTTTCTATGACTTTCGACGGCGTTAGTGTAGAATTAGGTTTCAGTTTCGATGATTTGTTTTTTTGACATTTCAGGCTGGTAACTTTTTGGACTATTCTGGATAGCCAGTGGCAGTGAAAATCAGTGTTACGAATTCATCTAAAACGTTTATCAATATGCTTTCCAGTAATACCTTGTGAGTATATTTAATAATAATATATAATGTTGACCTTTGAAGAGAAAATAACACTAAAAACTATAATCAGTTAATAAAGCCACATGAATAACTTTTAATTGTGTTCATATAGAAAAAGACTCTAATTTGGCCGAGGCAATCGAATTCTAAAAGAATATAATTTCCACACTAATAATGCAAAAAACACAAATTTCCGACATGGATGACACCATATTGAAATTCAGGCTTCCAACAGAAAATAGCCTATGGATTACATTAAAAAGCTATTATAAAAACATATTTAGCACTATGTTTTAACTGATTTAATAGTTAATTTTCTAAATATTAATTACCTATCCCAACAGCAACAATTAGCAGTAGTATAAACGTTATCCGGATCCACATTTTTATGTTTCCTGGAAATACAATTTTAATGTTTAAGTTGTACTAAATTCTAGAATGTCGATTTAATTCTTCGCTTTCAAAAATTTTATATATATTTTTTCCATTTGTATCATTTACGAGCTAACAGAAGTTTATAAGTAATAGGGCCTTGGGTGACCGAGCAGAGATTTGAAAAATTTTCAAATCTCTTCTAGAAAAATGTCCAATCTCTGATCCAATTCCGGGAAAGCAGATATTTGAAAATTTTCTAATCTCTGCTTTTGCCATGTGACAGCTTGGAAATGTAGGCCAGTTTTCTGTTAGAAGGGCATTTACAAGTTTTAATATATGTCGTACGGTTCCTGAAAAATAAATGTCACATTTTTACGTTTATTTATCTTTTTTTTTCACGAAAATTGTTCGTTTTCATTTCTTCGTTGATGCAGACGAACAAAAAACGAACTAAAATTGTCTGATTGAACGATTGAAGCAACGACCAGATCAAATTGTGAAAATGCGAAAAAAAAGAAATCAAGTGAAAGCGTGCAAACACATAAAATAATAAATGAAAATTATTTGCTCACAAGGAATGTACACTTTATGAATCTGAAACAGAAACGAAAACAAACATGCGGTATTAGCTCAACAAACAGAACCCTTTTCGTCTACGTATCCATAAATTATCACAATCTAAAAATTATACATTAAATGTGTTATAAATTATAATTCCCTACTAGAATTTACTACAGGTTTGAGCCAATTGTTTCCTATAATATTCAAAACGAAACGTTAGAAAATAAATTTTTCCGTGACGCCACACATGTAAATTTTTGTAATCTTGAACTGTGTTTTTAGAATAAAATTTAGGTAAATTTATAATCTTAATCTGCATCATTTAGAATGAAAAAGAAACATTTTTACGACATATTTATTTTTGTAAATAATGATTCAGATATTTATATATTTTTATATTTACATTTCTTTTCATAATTCATTTATCAATTTCTCGATGAAAGCATGCGCGGTCCTCAGGACAATTTTGTCGTACGACAGGACTGCATTGAAAAGAGCATGCGCGGTCTCAGGACAAAAGATGTTCTTAGAAATTTTTCTAAAAATTGTTCTGAGAATTTTTTAAGAAAATGTTCCAGGACCATGTTCAAAAACTATGTTAACTTTGTTTGACGCCAGGACCGTAAAAATCCAAGATATCTCTGCCGTCAAGTTAACTTGAAGCAGTCGAAATCTCCACTATTTGAGTTAACTTCGGTGTTATGGTAGGAATGATCTTCACTGTAGCTGAAAAATTGATGAAAATGCCGTATATTAATCACTAATAGAAAAAACAAGGAGACACTAGTAATGGATTTCTGGTTCTATAGTAATCTGCCAGTTAAAGAAGCCTTTCAAACCTGTGTCAGTTTATACGTGTATTTATTAACCTGTTTAGTAAAATACATGAGAAATCGTCCATTTATTACAATATTCAAACATGGCTAATAGAAGCTGCAACAGGACTAACACAGACTGAAACCCTGTATTAACCCTGTTTCCTCCTGTATTAGCCCTGTTTCAGCATGCATTAGACCTGTTTCAGTGTGTATTAGCCCTGTTTCATTCTGCATTAGACTGAAACTCTTATTAGCCCTGTTTCAGTCTGTGTTAGCCCTATTTCAGTCTGTATTAGCCCTGTTTTTCGGTATTGGTTAATAAAGGTGACATTAAATGGATGTTTTTATATTGGTCCTGTATTATGTCCTCGGGCAGTCGTATTGGGTCTCGGACAGCTGTATTTTCCCTCGGTGCTGCCTCGGACAACACAGCTGTCCTCGACCCAAT